>APFE030233659.1:105989-148708 GCA_000404065.3 Pinus taeda
TAAGGTACTTGAAGGGAACTCAAGACCTTGGAATCAAGTATACACAGGTGGACGACTTCAGCTTGATTGGATATTCTGATTCAAACTTCGATGGAGACAAAGAAACTGGGGTATCTACTTCAGGATATACTATGAGTTTTGGATCAGGAGCTGCCTTCTAGAGATCACGCAAATAATCAGTTCCAGTAGATTCCACAACAGAAGCAGAATACGTGGCAGCAGCTGAAGCAACGAAAGAAATTGTGTGGCTCAAGAAAATTCTTGAAGATTTGCAGGTAAAACAAATACAATCAACTCCACTCATGATTGACAACACCTCTACAATAAAGTTGGCCAAGAACCCAAAGTTCCATGATCGAACAAAGCATATCAATACGATTCGACATCATGTTGAGGCCAAAACAATCCATCTCCGTCATTGTTCCACAAATGAGCAAATTGCAGACATTTTCACCAAAGCACTTGGAAAAACTTTAACGATTCAGAATGATGCTTGGACTCATCAACATCCCTTCAGATTAAGGGGAGAATGTTGACCCCTAATCTTCATGATTGGGGGAATTTGTGTAAATAAATAAATTAGGAATGTGAACAGTCATTGGGAACAATCACTCCTATTGTATATAACAATAACCTACCTATGGAATAATAGACGAATCCGTTTTATTGCCTTTGGAGAGTTATGTCTGGCCTTACAAGAGGAAATGAAGAGAAATGAAGTAAATTCTATGAAATTCGTAATTATATCTCGTGAGAAGAGAGTGAACTAGCAAAATTGTCTGTGCTAACGTTATAGCTTCAGAAAATTGCATTATTGCTAAAGATTTTTGACTGACCACGTACTTTGAGACGGTTCAAAATCATAAAGATTTCAAGGGAGTTCGATCTTGAAATAAGATAAGAAAAACACTTAAAATAGCTTCAAAACTGATGAATGCGATGTAGCAGCTTGATTACATCCAAGCTATGTGAAGTAAGCTGCATGCTAGAAATTAAACGATTAAACCTACAGGAGAAGAACTCGTTTAATCAAAGTGCTTTGAAACTAGCCAAGAAGAAGAACATCAATAAATAGTGTGCATAGTGTCGAGCTTATTCCACGCTACTTCCTTCAGCAAACAAGAAAGGCTATTATTGACTTCCGTAATACCAGCTCCGATCCCGGACTTCAAACATGTCCACCAGTTTTTGGACAGTCAATCCAAAGTAAAAGGTCCAGCAACTACGTTGTCAAAAACAAGTAATACCTACCGAAGCAGGAGCAGAATGTAATGGCTGCCTCCAAAAGTAGACTAAAGAAGCAAATTTTCACTGACAAACAGTACTCTCCACACAGAATTAAAGACAAAAACACACAATACATCGCCATTTAAACGAAAAACGATAGAATAAAAAGGTAAAGCAAAGGGATTTAACAGAGAATCGCGCAAGAATCAAATCTTCAACGACACACGGTGCTCTCGGCAGAGAATTAAAGGGGAAAACACACATTACATCGCCATTTAAACAAGAAAATACAGAATTAAAAGTGGAACAGAAGGATTTAACGGAAAATAGCGCAGAGGTCAATTCCTTTCAAGTAACCAAGCGACAAAATAATAATATTAATAATAATGGAAAAGCAAGAAATCCTATGAATTAAAGGCAAAACAAGACGATTTACCAGCTCCTTCCCCATCTCTACGGCCGCATTTTGATAACTATTTTTCTTCCCCAGACTGCTTCCGCAGAACACACAGACTTTCTTGAATCTTGACCTTGCCTTCTCCATTTGCATTTCCATCCCTTTCAGCAATCACTATCTCTTTCCGGGCCGCTCGCAGCTGTCTGCACTCCGCTCCTGCGTCTCGCTCACCTAAATAAGTAGATACATCTCCTCCTGCTACTCACGTGCTGGTGGAGGATGTATTCTGTCCAGTTTAGTATTACCGAAAAATATCCGCAGGCAGTTGAAATATAGTAATGATTTACTTCATCATCAAACATGGCAATGCTTATTAAGGGTTAACCAGCGTGTTATAGGGCATTAAATGCTCTGGTACATGCCTGTCGTATAACAAGTAGTGTGTTATATTGTTATACAGCATACATGTACGACCCCATTTAATACCCTATGGTAGGCTGGTTAACCCTTGCCATCAAACATTTCAGGCATAAAACTGTTTCAATCCTCGTCGCTGGTTCGACATTCCAATCGCCGTCTCGAGTTTCGACATTATTATTACGGTTATAGACGTGGTCCGACATTCCAATCGCCGTCTCGACATTACTATTACAGTTATAGATGTGCATCTATTAAATGTTGGAAGATTAATTACTGTACTATTAGAGATTAATTACTGTATTCTTGATAAGACATTAAAATTAAAGATATTCGAATAATGTGTAGTCTCTCTTCTGTTTTTTAAAACGAACCCCGTATAGATTTGTAAGCATATTTATATATCTAAATTATTATTTTTTTTAATTTTTTAATTTTTTAATTTTTTTTGGTTTTGAGTTTTGAGAACCCTTAAACAATGGAGTTGTTTATAATAAGATTTTTTGGAGATTCTGGTGACAGAATCCGGCGGAAGAAATGAGGTTAAATCTTGATTTTTAGCAGTTAAAATTGTTTTTTAACTGTATATTTGGATTCAACACCCTGAAAAACCCCTGAGACCCTTTTAACTATATATTTGGATTCAACACCTTGAAAAACCCCTGAGACCCTTTGATTGTGCAGAAACTAGCTATCAAACTTGGGATTCCAATAAATTGCTGCCGGATTTTGACCGGAAAAATCCGCCGGAAAAGCTTTCAAAAAGTCTCATTATAGACAACTGCTTGATTTACAAGTTCTTATGACAGAAAAGTTTCACTCTTTTTCTAATTAAATATTTTCAAAAAACCTCCAAGATATAGACACATTTATATTTTATTTTTTATTGTAATTTTATTTTGATTTAGTTGGTCTATTTGTTTTTCTTGGATAAAATTTTTTTCTTCTAGGTTATGTTTTTTCCTTTCTTCCTATCTTGAATCTAACTCGCATTTTTTGCAACCACACAATATTATTCTTGAAATCTTGTTGATTGATCCAATTGTTTTGACAAAAAAAAATTCATGAGCGAATCCACTTTCCAAGAGGATAGAGGATTTGTTGTGTTTCCATGAACTGCATGGAGGGAATCCTGTGGATTCCAAGAGGATAGAGGATTTGTTGTGTTTCCATGAACTGCATGGAGGGAATCCTTACTGGCCAGTGGAGGATGCACATTGACAAGTAATTTTTCCAGCTTAGATTATATTGTTACAACTATGGTATTTTTATTGAATTTACTTCCTTTTTGTCTTCTGGTTCTTTCTTGTTGGGAGGCTCTTTTTCTTTAACCACTGTATAGTGATCACCATGTGCACATTCCCACCATTTGGATTTTCAGGGTTTTTTCTGGTTTTTGCTATTCTTAAAACATTTGGGACAATTTTTAATTACATATTTGGTTTCATAGCATGCTCTACACCTAAATGAGATATTCTCATAGTCTAGCTTTTGGGCCCAAACATAGCTTGGAGCCATCAAATTAATTTCAACATGAAAACCCTTGTTGAAGACCATCTAAACGTAGATGTGGGCATGAGTAGCTTGATTTTTTATATGTTTTAGGACAACTATGATAGAATTTTCCCTACGCATTTCCAATGGAGGAAAGCTATGTGTGATTCCATAAATGCAAGGGAAAGTTGAAAAGTCTTACCCAAACGGAGGTTGTAAAATTACCACCCATCAAAAATGGGAGTCCAAGGCTACATGAAAAAGTCAGCATCTTCACAGCCAAGGTTGTTGTGCTCAATCTTATCAAAAATCACAGTGAAGAAACCTTGTGCCATAAGGTAAATATTCAGTGCATTTGTCAAAAAGGTGTTTCCTTGTGAGATCTATTTATGCAAATGGGTTTCCATGTGCCAGAGATCTATTTATGCAAATTGGCCAACGACAACAAGTACTTATTAAACCTACAAACCAAACCATTCTCTAAAAAATATTTTTCACAACATAAAGCTTTCTCATCCACAAGAACAAAAAGAGAATAAATTTCTTGTACCATCGGAAAAGTAGAACCAAACTTCAACATAGAGATGTATGAAATTGAAGAAGAGCTAGCTTGACAGGTATCCATACCTCTAAAAGAAACAAATCTATTTTCCAAATCACAAGGATTCACCATTTGAGTGCTCTGTAGAAGAGATCTGCAAAAAATCCATGCAAACCTGCAAAAGAAATATATTTATTGGCCAAATCACAAGGATTCACCATTGAATGCTTTGCAAAAGAGATCTGTAAAAAATTCCATGCAAAGTGTGCAAAAATTGATCCTTTCATCTTAAAAATTGCAACACATGTATGCATAACATTATTCAAACAACCTCAAACCCCACATTATAATGTGTACATTATTCAAACAACCTCAAACCCCACCTTATAATGTGTAGTCTAACTAATAGATGGAATGGATTTTTTTAATATATTTATTCTAGTTAGTTTTAGGAAAATATTTTTAAAAGTTTGGGTTGAACTTGTTTAATATGTACAATTCAAGTGTTTTACTGGATTTTTAGGGTGTTGAATTTATTTATGCATTCAAAAATGTAGTTTAAGAAAAAAAAACATAATCTGACTTGAAATTTTATGGTGGGATTCCCCTGAAAAATTTCTTTTTCTCTATAAGTTATAATGTGGATTTGTTTAATCTATTTGTATTAATAATTAATAGTTTGCATTAATTAAATTAACTTCATGCATTTATTTCATGATTAACACAATATTGATTTCCTAAGTGAAAACATCATAGTTTCTTTGTTATATGGTTTGGAAGGGTTTTCTATATATTTTAAAGTCTAATTTTCACATAATTCCATAGTTATTTATTGGAACCACAAGCTTGATTTGTGAACTCTCCACAATCTAAGTGCCACAAAACTTGATGTTGAGTCTAAGCATGCAATGAAAAACCCATTTGAAACAACAAAAACCAATTATTTTTTTTCAGATTTCCAACCAAACCAAAAAATCTGAAACATATAATGTTTAAACATTTTTCTAATTAATTTATATATCAAGTGATGTGAAATAATCCTAAAATGAAAATTATAAATTTTGTATTTTTAGTTTTAAATTATAACTTAGTCTAGAATTATAAAATTATTATTATATCTTATTTAAATGTATTAATTATACATTCTTTTTATATTTTTGATATTTTTGGTGTATGTTTTGGCTTTTTTTTTGTTAAATTTGGTAAATATTTAAGTGCCTCCATGTTTTTAGGGCATTAATTCATTTATTATATATTTGTAATTTATTTTACAATAAGTTTCCCAGAATTTTAATTTAATTATTAAAATAATAATAGATATTAAATTTTTTGTATTTTAAAATATTTTAAATAATTTTTAGTAGTAATGACAAATCAAAGTTTATCTCAAAATTAAATATTTTCTTTTTTCCCTTTAAAATTAATTGATTAATTAAAAAATGTTATATACACGTGTTATATGAACATGTATTATAATATTTGGTTCATATATTATAATAAGTTTAATTGCCAAAAGCTTCTTATTTCAATTTAAGATAGATGAAGATTTGTTGACTTTTTATTTTTTATTTTTTACAATGAGAATATAGTATTAGTATTGTGAAGTATAGATACTCTATGACTTATTATGACTTACTATCCCAATTTAAGTATCCCGAATTATTAAAACAAACAACAAAAATTACGGGTGTAAAACAAAACATGTACTTGTGTGGACACTTCCACTGGTCACAAATTTATTGTTTCACATTTACTCCTTTACTGCTATCTTATCACCACATACTCCACTCCGTCCGCTAACTTGAAAACGTGACCATGAAATGCTTGGGATTCCGGTTTGTGCAGGTTTCATGCATTTTAGTTTGCCCGGCTTCATTTCGTATTTCACATTTAAATATTCCATTTCATATTTGCGGACGTTTGATTTCATTTTATATTTTCCCAGGTTTCACATTGCCGCTGTTTCGTTTCATTTTATATTTGGACGGGTTTCGATTAAATGATGACGATTTACTTTTCCGTAAAATAAGGGAAATAATGCAGCATTTGAACTCCCCAGCGCGAGTAGAATGAATGTGCAATATTATTTAATAAATAAAATTAAGAGTTTTTAAGTTATTTGGAAAATATAATTTAGTTGTGATGGTTTTAAATGAGTCGTTTATGGAGGTCAAGGAACTGTGAAGATGGTCAAAAGTGACTGGTTTCGTCCCAAAAAAATTTCAAAAAATCTTGTAGAGACAATGTTTGAATAGTGTTTTTGATGGTGGAAATGGATTCAGCACCATCAAAAACCTATAAGGCACCCAAAATATTAATGTTTAACAACCATAACTTGGATTTATAAAAATCCCTGCTGGATTTTCTACCGAAATTTCCATGTTTTTTAAGGCAAAAAAGCACTCTCGTTAAACTACGAAGTTTCTAACTAAAGGAGTTTGTTCTTATTCTTTAGTTGTTGTTTAGACGATTCCTAGATTAATATTTGATTGAGAGAATTGCTCAATTAAGCCATTGTGTGGTTGAGATAGAATTTCTATCTTCAACCAATAGTGATGTGGTTGAGATAGAATTTTTATCTTCAATCAATAATTGATGTGTTTATATATGTGAATAATCTAATGTAATGTAATTTTGGTGTGCAATTGGTTTACCTATTTGGTATGAGTCTGTATGGGTCTGGGCTTGGACTCCCTCATGGGAGTGCTGAGGGAAATTGAGAATATGAGTTTTTGTTGAGAGTGTGTTGTTGTCGTGGTAGTGTGATTGATCATTATTGCAGAAGAGGTTGTTGAGATTGTTATTAGGTTGATAGAAAATTGTGTCTGACTTTTTTTTGTTGATCAAATTATGATACACTGATGGGTCTGAGCAATAGATGCATTGTGTGATGCTTGCATTACAACTCTTTGTGATCCGATTGGCGGGTGCGTGCAAGGTGGGTGTGTCGCAATGGCAACTGCATGAAGTGTTGTGTTGTGGAGCACCTTGTAGCAACAATTTTGCCAGATCGTGAACTAAGTGTGTGTGATTGTTTTTAATCATTACGTGTGTTTATGTCAATTGTTTTTGTCTTGGAGGAGGCCAATGCTGCCAAAGATTGTGTGGAGGCACTGCCAATGATGCCATGCATGATCATCACTTAAGTGTTGGAAGCCCCGTGTGGAAGACTCGGACTAGCATTATTGAGTTTGTTCTACGGCGGATCTGTGGTAGCTTGTGCATAGAAAAGATTGGTATTTACAAGTAAGGATCTCTTTATATAGGAACTTGGATGCTAAGAAGAAAGTAGAGGTAGAGAAGTTGCACCCTCCTGCATGGAAAGGCACAATGTTATGTGATTTTCGAGTGTCTCTCCAATTTTTTTGAACTCTCAGCCCCAAAAACTTTATTTATTGAATTGTCTATGGCCTAAGTGGAACTCTCAAATTGAGTTATATGAATTGATTCTAAGTTGGGGTCGCATTATGAGGGTTATTTAGAGGCCACACCTTCTTGTTCACTTCATTAGATTGATACCAAGGTCAACAAATTAGTTTAATGCTCTGAAGGGATTTATAGAAGGAATCAAATGCAGATAAAAGCTTAGTATGGATGGTTGTCGAATTTGTTTGGAAATTGTGAATTTAGGGAAGGATCCCTCATTTGTTGAAGACGTGAGAGTGGTCTTTTGGTGAGGTTATAATATGACGGCTTGGGATGTTGTTCAGTGATTGAATTTGGGAGATCCGTGATTCAGGAGTTCGAGAGTGGAACTCGAAAATCCAACTTGCCGACTACACCTTTACGAGGATTATGAGACAACTTGATGGAGTTAGTAGTGCAGAAGATTTCGAATTGATAATGATGGAGAAGTATGTAGATATAATGGTTGAAAAAACCATGTATACAAAGGAAATCCTAGTAGACTGGTGGTTGTAGCAGTTGGGCACCCATGGATTCCGGTGGATGGTTGTTCCTTTATATGGACGTCGACATATTCTTCTTTATGTTTGTAAACACCACGACTGCAACTAGACTTTGACAAGTATTCATTAAGGGGGGGACTTGGAAATATAATTCCTACTTGTCTTAGTTGTGATGGTTTGTAAGTAAAGGAGCCTGTTCCTATGCTTTAGGAGTTGTTTAGATGATTCATATATTAGTATTTGATTGAGAGATTTGCTCAACTAAGTGATTGTTTGATTGATATAATTTCTATCTTCAACCAATGATTGATGCATTTCTATTTGTGATTAATATAATGTAATGTAAGTTTTGGTGTGTAATTGATTTTCCTATTTGGTATCAGAGCCTGAATGAGCCTCGGCCTCGCCTACCTCATGGGAGTGCCGATCGAAATTGAGAGTATGAGTTTTTGTTGAGAGTGTATTATTGTTATGTTTGTTGTGGTTGTGTGATTGATCATTGTTGCAGAAGAGGCTGTTGAGATTGTTGTTCGGTTGATAAAAAATTGTGTCTTGACTTTTTTTAAGAATTCGCTCATCAAAATCCAACTATTGCTTCATTGGAAAGCTTGTAGCTGAGTTTGGTGTATTATGAGAGCAAACTAGTGTGGAGAAGTTGCCTTGAACGACATTCAATCGTTGTTGTGTTCTATCCACTAGAAAACATCAAGGCCAATCCATTGATTATTAAATTTGTTGATCAAATTATGATACATAGAAGAGTTTGAGCAATAGATGCACTGTGTGATTATTCCACCAACAACTCTTTGTGTTTCGATTGGTGGATGTGTGCAACGGTGGGTGTGTCGCAATGGCAAGCCGTATGAAGTGTTGTGTTGTGGAGCACCTACAACAACAATTTTGCGAGATCATGAACTAAGTGTGTGTCACTGTTTTTTATCATTACGTGTGTTTATGCAATTTTCTATCTTGGATGAGGCTATCATTGCCAAATTTATGTGGAGACACTTCTAGTGATGCCATGCATGATTATTGCTGAAGTGTTGTAAGACCCGTGTGGAACACTCAGACCAGCGTTGTTGAGTTCATTATAGAGCGGATTTGTGGTAGTCTGTGCATAGAAAAGATTGGTATTTACAAGTAAGGGTCTCTTTCTATAGGAACTTTGGAAGCTAAGAAGAAAGCAAAGGTAGAGAAGTTGCACCCTCCTGCATGGAAAGGTGTAATGTTATGTGATTTTTGAGTGTCTTTGGAATTTTTTGATTTGTCAGTCACAACAGCATTATTTATTGAATTGTCTATGGCCTAAGTGGAACTCTCAAATCATGTTATATGAATTGATTCTAAGTTGGGGTCGCATTATGAGGGTTATTTAGAGGCCACACCTTATTGTTCACTTCATTAGATTGATACCCAGGTCAACAAACTAGTTTAATGCTCTGAAGGGATTTATAGAAGGAATCAAGTGCAAGTAAACACTTAGTATGGATGGTTGTGGAATTAGTTTGGAAATTGTGAATCTAGGGAAGGATCTCTCATTTGTTGAAGGCGTGAGAGTGGTCTTTTGGTGAGGTTATGTGACAGCTTGTGATGTGGTTCAGTAATTGAATTCGGGAGATCCTTGATTCGGGAGTTCAAGAGTGGAACTCGAAAATCGAACTTGTCAACTACACCTTTACGAGGATTATGAGACAACTTGATGGAGTTAGTAGCGTAGAATATTTCGAATTGATAATGATGGAGAAGTATCTAGATATAATGGTTGACAAAACCAAGTATGCGAAGGAAATCCTAGTAGACTGGCGGCTGCAGCGGTTGGGCACCCATGTATTCCAGTGGACAGTTGTTCCCTTATATGAGCATCGACATATTCTTCTTTATGTTTGTAAACACAAGGACCACAACCAGACTTTGATAGGTAGTCATGAAGGAGGGACTTGGAAATGTAATTCCTACATGTCTTAGTTGTGATGGTTTGTAAGTAAAGCAGCTTGTTCCTATTCTTTAGGAGTTGTTTAGATGATTCATAGATTAGTATTTGATTGAGAGATTTGCTCAACTAAGTGATTTTTTTATTGATATAATTTATATCTTCAACCAATGATTGATGTATTTCTATTTGTGATTAATCTAATGTAATGTAAGTTTTGGTGTGCAATTAGTTTTCCTATTTGGTATTAGAGCCTAAATGGGCCTAGGCCTAGCCTCCCCATGGAAGTGCCGACGGAAATTGAGAGTATAAGTTTTTGTTGAGAGTGTATTGTTGTTGGCTTTTTGTGGTTGTGTCATTGGTCGTTGTTGCAAAAGAGGTTGTTGAGATTGGTTTTCGGTTGATATAAAATAGTGCTTGACTTATTTCAAGAATTCGCTCATCAAAGTCCAACTATTTCTTCATTGGAAAACTTGTGGTCAATTTTGGTGTATTCTGATAGTAGACTAGTGTGGATAAGCTGCCTTGAATGACATGCAATTGTAGTTGTGTTTTTTCCATGAGAAAACACCAACGCCAATACATTGATTATTAAATCTGTTGTTCAAATTATGATACATTAAGGAGTTTGAGCAATAGATGCACTATGTGACTATACCATCAACAACTCTTTGTTATTTGATTAGTGGATGTGTGCAACAGTGGATGTGTCGTAATAGCTAGCCATATGAAGTGTTGTGTTGTGGAGCACCCTAAAACAACAGTTTTGCGAGATCATGAACTAAGTGTGTGTGACTATTTTTTATCATTACATGTGTTTATGCAATTTTCTATCTTGGAGGAGGTTGACGCTGCCAAAATTTTTGTGGGGACACTTCTAGTGATTCCATGCATGATTATCGCTGAAGTGTTCGAAAACTCAGACTAGCGTTGTTGAGTTCATGCTAGAGCAGATCTATGGTAGCCTGTGCATAGAAAAGATTGGTATTTACAAGTAACGGTCTATTTCTATAGCAACTTGGAAGCTAAGAAGAAAGAAAAGGTAGAGAAGTTGCACACTCCTACATGGAAAGGCGTAATGTTATGTTCTTTTCAAGTATCTATGCATTTTTTTGAACTGCTAGTCATAATAGCTTTATTTATTGAGTTGTCAATGGCCTAAGTAGAACCATCAAATAGAGTTATATGAATTGTTTCTAAGTTGGGGCTGCATTTATGAGGGTTATCTAGAGGCCAAACCTTATTGTTCACTTCATTAGATTGATACAAAGGTTAGAAAATTAGTTTAATTGTCTGAAGGGATTTAGAGAAGGCATCAAGTGTGGGTAAAAGCTTAGCATGGATGGTTATCAAGTTAGTTTGGTAGTTGTGAATCTAGGGAAGGATCCCTCATTTGTTGAAGATGTCATAGTGTTCTTTTGGTGAGGTTATGCGACAAATTTGGATGTTGTTCAGTAATTGAATTCAGGAGATCCATGATTCGGGAGTTCGAGAGTGGAACTCGGGAATCCAACTTGCCGACTACACCTTTACTAGGATTATGAGACAACTTGATGGATTTAGTATCCAAGAAGATTTTGAATTGATAATGATGGAGAAGTATGCAGTTACAATGGCTGACAAAATCATGTATGCAAAGGAAATCCTAGTAGACTGGAGGTTGTAGTGGTTGGGCACCGATGCATTCCGGTGGACAGTTGTTCCTTTATATGGATGTGGACATATTCTTCTTTATGTTTGTAAATACCAAGTCCAAAACTAGACTTTGACAAGTAGTCATTAAGGGGGGACTTGGAATAATTCCTACTTGTCTTAGTTGTGATGGTTTCTATGTAAAGGGGCTTGTTCCTATTCTTTAGGAGTTGTTTAGATTACCCATAGATTAGTATTTTATTAAGAGATTTGCTCAACTAAGTGATTGTGTGATTGATATAATTTCTATCTTCAACCAATGATTGATGCATTTCTATTTGTGATTAATCTAATATTATGTAATTTTTGGTGTGCAACTGGTTTTCCTATTTGATATCAGACTGGGCCTAGCCTCCCTCATGGGAGTGCGAATGGAAATTGAGAATATGGGCTTTTGTTGAGAGTGTATTGTTATTGTGTTCGTATTGGTTATGCGATTGATCATTGTTGATGTTGGTCTGAGCGGTTCATTAAACTAGAAAAAGAAACTAA
Organism: Pinus taeda; assembly: GCA_000404065.3. Taxonomy (NCBI): domain Eukaryota; kingdom Viridiplantae; phylum Streptophyta; class Pinopsida; order Pinales; family Pinaceae; genus Pinus; species Pinus taeda. The sequence continues at coordinate 118,088 of APFE030233659.1, forward strand.
ATAACTGATTTGGACACCAAAAGAATGACACAAGTAAACAAAAGATTTTACTTGGTAAAATCTTCACAATGTGTCAAGTAAACATCCACGGGGCAATGGATTGGATATTTATTAAATCAAGAATGATTCTCCATGATTACAATAGTTCGGGCATTCATCAGTTATATAAGAGCCTCCTCTGATACATAACGGTTGTTTCGGTATAAAACTGACTTGGCAGTAACTAATATAGTTTCTTTACACATGTTTACATAATTCGTTGCCAAATTTCAACAAACTCCACCTTGACAACAATTTTCCTAATCCCTTGCCTATGCCCATTAATCATCTCTTCTGCAATCCAAGAGTAGCTAAACACCATCGCAGCTTCTCTACTATAACTGGCTTTGTGAATATGTCTGCACAATTATCCCATGTATGGACCTTCTTGAGAGCTACTTTTTCGCCATTGATCACATGTCTCAGAAAATGATACCTTACATCAATGTGCTTGGTATTGCTGTGATAAAATGGATTCGTAGCCAAGTGAATAGAACTCTAACTGTTATAGAGTAGATTCACTCTCTCCTGCGTCCTTCCAATTTCATCAAGTAGACCCTTTAACCAGATTGGTTCTTTACTGGCATCTAAAGTAACTATATATTCTGCTTTGGTAGTGGACAATGCAACTATTTCTTAAATATTTGACATCCAACTAATTGCTTCAACTGCAAGAGAAAAAACATAACCTGCAGTAGATCTCCTTTTTTCCAAATCACCTGCATAATCAACATCCACATATCTGCAAACTGATCCTTCACTACCATTAAAGATGATATAATGATCACTTGTGACTATTAAATACCAAAGCACCCATTTCACTACTCACCAATGTTCTTCACCTAGATTTTCCATGAACCTGCTGACAACTCCAAGGGCATGTGAAATGTCAGGTCTTGTAGGTACCATTACTTACATTAAGTTGCCTACAACATTTGTGTATGGTACACGAGACATATACTACTTTTCTTCATTATTTCTAGGACTCAAAACCAAAATAAAGCTTAAAATGGGAAGTTAATGGAGCATTAACAGGTTTCACATCGTTCATACCAAACTTTTCAAGTACCCTTTGCACATACTTCTGTTGTGATAACTGAAGCTTACCATTTTTCCTATCTTTGTGTATCTCCATGCCCAATATATGTTTTGTTGCTCCAAGATCCTTTATATCAAACGTCTTAGAGAGCTGAGCCTCTAACCTGTTGATCTCATCCATGCTTTTTCTTGCAATAAGCATATCGTCAACATACAAAACTAAGATAATGAATATGCCACCGAAACTCTTGAAGTATACAAAATGATCATACTCACTTCTAATAAAGTTCTGGCTCACCATGAAGGAGTTAAAATTCTTGTACCATTGCTTGGGAGACTGCCTCAGGCCATACAATGATTCCTAAGCTTGCAAACTAATCTTTTGTTGTGATCTTGTACAAAACCTTTTGGTTGTTCCATGTATATCTCTTCATCCAAATCACCATGTAGAAAAGTTGTTTTAACATCTAATTGTTATAACTCAAGGTTAAGTAATGCAGTTAGTGCCAACATACTACGAATAGAAACAAGTTTTACAACTGGTGAAAAAATCTAATGAAAGTCAATACCTTCAACCTGAGAATACCCTTTTTCTACTAGCCTCGCCTTATACCTTTTGATACTTCCATCAACTTTCTGTTTCACTTTGAAGACCCATTTGCATCCAACCACACTTCTCCCTTTAGGAATTTCTACAAGATCCCAGGTATTGTTCTTGGCTAACGAATCCATTTCTTCTTCCATAGCCATTTTCCATTTTTCGCTATCTATATCATCTACCGCTTCCTGATAACAAGAAGGTTCCCCATCTTCGGTAATCAAAAGAAAAAGATGAAGCAAACCTTTTGGAAGTTTTTCTTTCCCTTGTAGACCTTCTTAGAGTGACTGGTTGTTGAACTAGTTCAAGAACTTCAATAGTTTCCTTTGTATCTTCATCACCTTTTCCTATAGAAGTCTCTCCTTCCTTTCGACTTTCAAAAAAAGGTCTAGACTCCAATTGAATTTGTTGGTTTGGTGATACCTATTCCTGTTCAATTCTTTTGACATTTGATTTTAAAAGAGAAGATTCATAAAATGTTACGTCTCTACTAATGACTATCTTCCGTGATGTAGGATCCCACAACCTGTATCCTTTCACCACATTGTCATACCCAACAAAAACATAACATTTCGATTTTGGATCTAATTTTGAACGCTGATTTTTAGGAATAAGAGCATAGGCATCACAACCAAATATCCTTAAATGTGAATAATCACAAGACTGATCTGAATAAACTTCTTCAGGAATTTTACAATTAATTGCTACTGAAGGTGGTCTATTAACTAAATAACAAGTAGTGGATATTGCTTTTTCCCACAACTCCTTTTGTAGGTTAGCATTGCTGATCATGCTTCTGGCTCTTTCCATAAGAGTCTGATTCATACATTCAGCAACACCATTTTGCTGAGGAGTATAAACAACAATTTTGTGTCTAACAATTCCTTCATCCTTACAGTATTGTTCAAATTCTAGAGAAGTAAATTCACCATTTTCAGTTCTTAAACATTTAGCTGATTTGCTTGTTCTTTTTTCTACCATTTCTTTAAATTTTATAAAGATATTGAATACAACAATTTTTTTTTTTCAACATAAAGACCTAAACTTTACGGGAGAAATCATCAATAAACGTTAAAAAATATAAAGCACCTCCATATGATACAATAAGAGATAGTCCCCACAAATCAGAATGAATATATTCCAAAATTTCTTTACTATTATAACTTACAATTTTAAACCTTTGTTTACACTGTCTTCCATACACACAATGTTTACAGAAATCCAAATTCAAGGATTTCAAATCAGGAAGTAATTTATGGTTCATTAGTACCTTAAGACCTTTCTTGCTCATGTGACCCAATCACTGATGCCATAGGTGAGTACGTTCTTCTTCTTTCTCTGACACAATCGTTGCTTCACTGACCTGAGTACTTCCTTTAAGTCTGTAAAGATTTCCGACCTTTTCTGCTTTCATAACAACTAGGGCACCTTTTGAGATTTTCAACACTCCATTCTGACTTGTAAACTTATAACCATTTGAATCCAACACTCCCAAAGAAATCAAAATTTTCTTCAATTCAAGTACATGTCTAACACTAGTTAATGTTCTAACTATGTTATCATACATTTTAATCCTGATATTTCCCATCCCAACAGTTTGACATGATACATTATTACCCATACACACATAACTACCATTTAGAGATTCATATGAAGTAAACCAATTTCTTTGTGGACACATGTGATGAGAAGAACTAGAGTCTAACAACCAACTTTCAAAATCCTGAGAGACATTACATACAGGTAAATTTTCATCTATCATACATAATTTTCAGCAGATAAAACTTCACCTATCATACCTGAATCAACCTGATTTGCTTCCTTGTTTGGGTTATCAGACTCTTTCCATTTCCAACAGTCTTTCTTGAGGTGTCCAATTTTATTGCAGTGCCAACATTTTTCCTTACACTTCTTTTCCTTTGATTTTGATCTAGAAGATCCCCTTATTTTTTCTCTTCTTTCCTTTGACTATCCTCTGGCAATCATGGCTTCTAGTGCAGCTGTTTCAGTACGTGATTTCCTCCGTACTTCTTCAGATAAGAGCACTCCCACAACTGATTCAAATTTCAAAGAATCATTCGTGCTTAAACTGATTGAAGTTATGAAGTGGTCCCACTACTCAGGTAGAGAACACAAAGAGGATATAGCTTTGTCTTCTTCCTGAATTTTAACTTCCATATCTAATAATTGGCATATAAGTGTATTGAAAACATTTAAATGTTTTGCAACCTTTGTACCCTTCTTCATCTAAACACTGTACAATTGTCTTTTCAAATAAATTCTATTGGTTAACGATTTTGTCATACATAGTTTTTCCAGTTTTTCCCATGAACCTGCCGTTGTACTCTCTTCAACAATGTTGAAGAGAATTTCATCTGTAAGGCATAACTTGATGGTACTGAGAGCTCGGGCATCCAAGTCTTCCCAGTCCGAATTTGTCAAACTTGTAGGTTTCTTATTTGCCCCATCCAAAGCTTTGTGCAACCCTTGTTGCACCAGCAAATCCCTAACTTTTAGTTTCCATAAAGCAAAGTTGTTCTTGTCAGTGAATTTCTCCATCTCGAACTTCACATTCATCATTTTAGCTATTTCTTTCTAGTTTGCTTCTAAACTGTGCCTCTAGGGTTTATTTTTGAATTTGAATTTCTCCACAATTTTCCTTCAACTAGGGTTTCTTCCTGATTTTCTAAATCTGAATTTCTCCACAATATTCTTTTAACTAGGGTTTCTTTCTTTTCAACACAAAACTTCTTTCTTTTTAACACAAAACACTTAATTTTGTTATTGTCTCCCTTTTTTTTTTTTGTTTTAAACCCTTTTTTAACCCTTTGTTTTCCAAAATTTCTTTTATCTACCTACACTGATTGATTTCTTCAAAAATACAGGAAAATATTTCCAGGTAAAATACTTCAAACCCTATTTTTTTTCAAATTCACCAGGGCCTCAATTTTGTTTTCTTATTTCTGTTGTTTTAAATAAAAAATTACACAGACTCATTTTTTCTGATCGAACTGTTAATCATTTATGCTGATGGAAACCCTCAAGAAAATATGTGAGCAACTTGCGTTTGCAGCTTGCCTTTTTATAGACCCCCCTCGACGGCCTCTTCTCAGACCCTCCTTGATGACTCTGGGCTCTGAACAAGCCAGCACCTCCAACGATGACTATCACCTCCTCGGCAGCAGTTATCTTCAAGAAATCGACAACAACAAAACTCAGCGGGCTCCTCTTTAAAAAAAAGATCAGTGGGATCTATCATCTCCTCGACAGCAGCTCCTCTTCAAGCGACCATTTCTTTTAAGAGAAATGGACTCCAGACTCAGCGGCATCTAGTCGTGATGAACACTGCGCAGTATCCTTTTTTTCAACAAACGTAAAAAATTACTAGGGTTCCAGCACTGGATGGCTATGCTCCAATTTCGTGGTCTTCAATACGCTTTCAACAAAGAATGATCTGTGCGTGGAAGGCAGTGGTAGATGTGGGCTCCAACACTCGATGACATAGCAGGGGCGCGTCTTTTTCCACCAGCACGACCACTAGCGCCACGAGCTTCAATGACAGATACACTACATGTGTCCTTCCTCGACCATTCTCCCATGATACCACTTCTTGGTCTGAGCAGTTCATTAAACTAGAAAAAGAAACTAAATAACTAATTTGGAAACCAAAAGAATGACACAAGTAAACACAGGATTTTACGTGGTAAAACCTTGACAATGTGTCAAGTAAACATCCACGGGGCAAGGGATTGGATCTTTATTAAATCAATAATGATTCTCCATGATTACAATAGTTTGGGCATTCATTAGTTATATAAGAGCCTCCTCTGTTACATAACTGTTGTTTTGGTATAAAACTAACTTGGCAGTAACTAATATAGTTTCTTTACACATGTTTACATAATTCGTTGTCAAATTTCAACAGTTGAGATTGTTGTCCGGTTGATAGAAAATTGTGCTTGACTTTTTGTAAGAATTCACTCATCAAAGTCGAACTATTGCTTCATTGGAAAGCTTGTGGTCGAGTTTGGTGTATTCTGAGAGCATACTAGTGTGGAGAACCTTGAATGACCTGTAGCCGTAGTTGTGTTTTGTCCACTACAAAACATCGAGGCCAATCCATTGATTATTAAATTTGCTGATTAAATTATTATACATTGAGGAGTATGAGCAATAGATGCATTGTGCGATTGTTTCACCAACAACTTTTTGTGATCCGATTGGTGGATGTGTGCAATGGTGGGTGTGCCAGAATGGCAAGATGTATGAAGTGTTGTGTTGTGGAGCACCCTACAACAACAGATTTGCGAGATCATGAACTAAGTGTGAGTGACTTTTTTTTATCATTACGTGTGTTTATGTAATTTTCTGTCTTGGAGGAGGCCGATGCTACCAAAGTTTGTGTGGAGACACTGCCAGTGATGCCATGCATAATTATTGCTGAAGTGTTAGAAGACCTATGTGGAAGTCTCAGACCAACGTTGTTGAGTTTGTTTTAGAGCATATCTGTGGTAGCCTGTGCATAGAAAAGATTAGTATTTGCAAGTAACAGTCTCTTTCAATAGGAACTTGGAAGCTAAGAAGAAAGTATAGGTAGAGAAGTTGCACCCTCCTACATGGAACGGCGTAATTTTATGCGCTTTTCAAGTCTCTTTGCATTTTTTTTGAACTGGCAGTCACAATAGGTTTATTTATTGAATTGTCTATGGCCTAAGTGGAACTCTCAAATCGAGTTATATGAATTGTTTCTAAGTTGGGGTCACAATATGAGGGTAATTAGAGGCCACACCTTATTGTTCACTTCATTGGATTGATACCAAGGTCAACAAATTAGTTTAATGGTCTTAAGCGATTTATAGAAGGAATCAAGTGCGGGTAAAAGTATAGTATGGATGGTTATCGAATCAGTTTGGTAGTTGTGAATATAGGGAAGGATCTCTCATTTGTTGAAGACGTAAGAGTGGTCTTTTGGTGAGGTTATGCGACAACTTGGGATGTTGTTCAGTAATTGAATTCAGGAGATATGTGATTTGGGAGTTCGAGAGTGGAACTTGAGAATCCAACTTGTCGACTACACCTTTACGAGGATTATGAGACAACTTGATGGAGTTAGTAGCGTAGAAGATTTCCAATCATAATTATGGATAAATATGCAGTTATAATGGTTGACAAAACCATGTATGCAAAGGAAATCCTAGCACACTAGAAATTGTAGCGGTTGGGCACCCAGTTGTTCCTTTATACGGACGTCAACATATTCTTCTTTATGTTTGTAAACACCAGGACCACAACTAGACTTTGATAGATAATCATTAAAGGGGGGACTTGGAAAATATAATTCCTACTTGTCTTAGTTGTGATGGTTTCTAAGTAACGGAGCTTGTTTTATATTTTTTAGGAGTTGTTTAGATGATTCCTAGACTAGTGTTTGATTGCGAGATTTGCTCAACTAAGTGATTGTGTGATTAAGATGGAATTTCTATCTTCAACTAATAATTAATGTATTTATATATTTTCAATCTTTATTTTTGTTTAAACATTACAAATAACACATAAAATATTACAAATAATAGATAAATATTATTGTATTTTATATATTTTTAAACATTAGAAATTCTCACAATTACAAATTACACATAAATACTACAAATAACAGATAGATGACTATGTACCTTGATTAAACATTACAAATTCTGTTTACAAATTCTCACGATTACAAATGAACAAATATTAAGAATAGAAAATATTTTGATGACTATGTATATTTATTAAGCCATTTGATTTATATAACTATAAAAGTTCATATTACGAAAGAGGCTTTTTTTTCTATTTAACCAATTCGATTTTGTTTTCGTTTGTATAACAACGACATTAAGGGGATGCTTGGACAATGATGGACATGAGCATGCCGGTGAAATGCCCTTTAGGTTTTGGTACTTTCTTATCAAAGTTCATGTGGGATTTGGTTTGTGTATTTATAATTAATCATATATATAGTAAATCTTCGAAAGGAATAAGTTGCACGAAGTTGGGCAGGTAAAATCCTGATGATTTGCAACAAAATCCTGATGATTTGCAGTAACCATTTTTTGTAGCCAAATAAATTGTGTGCCCTGTAAATTTTGATGTTAATTATAAATAATATTCTTTTAATATATATTAAGTAGTGATGATATGACATACTATAATATATTTTTAATGTATATAATTTTTTTATTATGATGATGAATTGTATAAATTTGAGTAATTTTAATTATGATGATCCAATTTGTTGTGACTCACTTATTAATATATGAGGGAGGTTTTTTAACTCAAATGATTATAAATAATAATATTTTTTAATAAAAATTTGAGTATAATGAAAAGTAAGCATATATATATGTGTGTGTTTGAATATAATAATGATGAAGAAGAATATTTATATTTTTGAATTTATGTAAGTTTTAGTATGATTATGATGATAAAGAAAAATATTTATATTTTTCTTAACGTATGTAAGTTTGAGTATAATGATAGTGATGATAATAATCCAATTTATTGTCCTTATATAGTAATAAAATTATTCATTAATATATGATGAGGGGGTTTTTAACTTAGTAGTATAGTAATGAAGATGATGATGAATATTTTCACTTTTTTAAATTGTATAAGTTTGAGTAGGATGATGATGATGATGATTCAATTTGTTGTCCTTATATATTTGTAGACTCACTCATTTATATGTGATGGGGAGGATTTTTAACTCAATAATAGGGTAATGTCATGCTAAGGTGTAAGAAGATGATGACAATAATGAAGACAACAACAATGATGAGGAAGATGACAAGGAGGAGGATGATGACAATAATGATCAGTTGCACTTTGTATAAAATGTTAAATATTTATATGCTTACACAAATATAATTATATGTGTACATATGAATAAATTTCTAGTGCATTTAAATATTTTCATAATGAGCTAATGTGATAAGTAAATATTTATAAGTTTTTAATGTGTAAATGTGTTTAAGTGTGCATAAGTGTTTGATATGCATTTTGATATAAGTTTTTAATGCATTTGGTATATATATATATATATATATATATATATATATATATATATATATATATATATATATATATATATATATAGTATATATATATATATATAATATATATATATATATATATATATATATATATATAGATATATAAGTTTGATGATGAAAATGATAATTAACATCCATTAAGAAGGTATGCGATTAATTGAAACTCTTTAACATTTTATATTTATGGTAAAAAAGAAGTGAGAGAAGAATTCCTAGATCACCATGATTTTGCTGATGTAAAATATTAAGAATGTTGGTGGGGTGACAAATATTTTGAAAATTAGATCAAATGTGATGTAGGAACATCCATCTCCAGACAACTCATTTTGACGAGACCCTAAAAAGGTCATGTAAATTCCCAAAGTGAAAGGAAATTACGTCAATTTGTAAATCTATATAAAATTAGAATTAGTATTTTTGTTGTAATTACATGCGTCCACGATGACTTGGTGATATCGGTCAAATCTGTCGTCTACAATCTGAACTAGGGTTTGAGTTAGGGTTTGGCGGTGGTAACCATGGCTGGTCGTGGAGGAGGGATTTCTGCTCCCTCCTACAGTCAAATAGTCATGAACAGAAGCAAGGAAATGGATCTGCATCGCTTCAAGAAACTAACAGAGGTGATAACTAAGGATACCAACACAGGAAATATCAAATCTCACGAACAAAGAGAAAATCATGAGGAAGAAAGTAGGGAGAAGAGGAAAGAGGGCAGTAGTCATAAAGATGCACCTTTGAGGGCGACAAGGGTCTGTAAACCCAAGTCGACCATTACTCCTCAAGTCATTTTAAGTGACCCAACGCTACAGGTGCATCGAGATCACATGGTGAAACACGCAATCATATGCAAATTTATGGGGATTTGGCTGACGGAGAAGGCCTTCCATGCATGGATAAGGAACCACTGGATACCCAAGGGGGAATAAACCTTCACCTTGGATCCAAGGGTTTCTTTACGGTGGTGTTCACAAGCTTAGAAGATAAAGACAGAGTTTTTGAGGGAGGACCCTATTTTTATGCCGCTGTAGGCCTTTACATGCAACCATGGGTGATGAATTTTGTCCTAGAACGAGAAACGTTCACTTTGGTACTGGTATGGATAAGACTATACTCCCTTCCTTTAGATTATTGGCTGCTGAAGTCACTAAAGGCTATCGGCAACAAACTAGGGCATTTTATAAAAACATCAGATGTGACATTAAGAGGAAAATATACTTCCTTCACTCGGATTTGTGTGGAAATGGACCTATCTGGGGCACTCCCAGACAAGATCATTTTAGAATTTTATGATGAAGAATGGATGTAGGCAGTGGACTATGAGCATGTCCCATTTAGGTGCCGTAAGTGCCATGAACATGGGCACCTATACAGAGACTTCCCTTTAAACAAACTGGAGAGCAACAAAAAAACCACCACAAGCAAAGATCCTAAGGGTTTCACTAAGGTGGGGGGTAAGTGGATAGGAGGAAAGTAGCACCAAAAGAAAATCAACGAGGACAGGCAATTGAGCCACAATAGTTTTAAAATCTTAGAAGAAGAAGTTGGAAACAATGGGGCAAACCAGAAATCAGAGACTAAAACCAATGAGAAAGATAGGGATACTAGCATGGAGGACATACCAAAGAACAGCCAGCAACAAGATGATCTACCAAGCATTATGGAGCTCAGTAGGGACCATGAGATGATGCCAAGTGAGGTGAGAATGGAGGACCATGAACTACAGGAGATTCTTGAAAGGGAGAACTTGGATCTAGAAAAGCTTCTGGAGCAGGGTATTACCAAAGGGTTTGACTCCCTGCCAAAAGAGGAGTTTGACAGGGTTCAACAACTCTTCCTATGGAGATCCCAATCGAAGGGTTATGGAGTCAAAAGAAATCATCACAACTAGGAAAATAGAGGGATGAAGACAATGGAGGAAACACCGGGGCACTCTTCCAAGAACCCGGGTAGGAAAAGAGGAAGGAGAAGACAGAATGAGTGGCTGACAGAATGTGGAAAACTCATGATCAACTCAGGTAAGATGAAAGATCTCACCAGTTACTATTTTACAAACCTTTCTTAATGAAGCTTACAACCTAGAACATTAGGGGCTTAGGAAGTAAAAGGAAATAATGAAATCTTAGCAGTAGAGTAAAAGAAGAAAAATGAAATATGGTTTTTATTCAGGAAACAAAGTGCTCGATGGACAAAATCAAAGAAATACATAGAAAATGGTTAAGCAAGTATGAGTATCTAGAGGTTAAGGCAGACAACTCGGCAAGAGGGATTATCATGCTTTGGGATCCCCAAAAACTTGGAATCCTGGATGCGGAAGCATCCAGGAACTATCTTTCGTTGGTAATACAACCTGTGGGTGATAAAGAGATTTACATGGTTACAAATGTCTATGGTCCTAAAAACCTAAAAGACAAACTCAAGCTTCTCACTTCCCTTGAGGAGATAAGAGAGAGATATCCTAATATGCACTGGATTTTGGCAGGATATTTCAATATGATCAAATCTCTTACAGAGAAAAAAGGTGGCACCAGAACACTAGGCAGAGACACCATGGCCTTCTAGAACTTCATAAATAACATGAGATTAGTGGATGTTGAAACCATAAACGACACTTTGACTTGGAATAATAGGAGAGGAGGGGCTTCTCAAGTTGCCTCTAAACTAGATAGATTCATAATCTCAGAAAACCTATTTCTCACAGGCCCTGACATGTTACCTTTAATCCTTCTTTTTGGAGGCTCAGACCATTGGCCTATCCAGCTTGAAGCCACCTTTATGGGTACACTGAGGAACAGACCATTTAGGTTTGAAAATGTCTGGCTCTCTCACCCTGACTTCACCAACAATATTGATAAATGGTGGATGGAGGACTTGCCCTTTCAAGGCACTAAAATGTTCATGCTACAACAAAGACTTAAACACATCAAATCTAGACTCAAAGAATGGAACAAAAAACAATTTGGTAACATTTTCAAAGCCAAAAAATAAGTTGAACAGAAACTTCAGGGGATTAATCAGCTCATGATCACGGATGGTTTTACCGAGGAAAGGAAAACTCAGGCTGACTCTCTTCAGGAAGAAAGGGATGATAGGTGCAGGCAAGAGGAGATTTTCTGGAGACAGAATTCGAGAGTACAATGGATTAGAGAAGGGGAAAGAAACACAAAATTTTTTCATATATCAACTTTGAGTCACAGGTCACACAACATAATTTTAAAACTCAGAGATTCTCAAGGGAAAGAGTTTGCCACCCATAAAGAAATGGAATCTCTCCTAGTACAACACTTCCTTAGCATTGCAAAGGAGCCTCTCTTAGATAGGTCACAGTTCATCAACAAATTCACAAGGTATATTCCCAAGCTTGTAACAAGGGAAGACAATCATAATATGAACATGCCAGTGTCTGAAGATGAGGTCAGAGAAGTTATCAATGATATGCAAAATGGGAAAGCTCCTGGCCCGGATGGATTCAATGTGGACTTCTTCAAAGCATGCTGGAAAACAGTCAAACAAGACAACCTTGATGCAATGGAAGACTCAAGAAGATCTAGATCGGTCTTGAAGGCTCTCAATGCCTCTTTCATAGCTTTGATTCCAAAGCAGGAAAAAGCTATGACACTGGATAGATTCAGACCCATAGCTTTATGTAATGTGGTGTACAAAATTATTTCCAAAGTGATCGCTAACAGACTCAAGCCCCTTCTTCTAGTTCTTATCTCAGAGGAGCAAACTGGTTATGTGGAAGGAAGACAAATCCTCAACAACATCATACAAGCTCATGAGATGGTATGGTTGTGTGATTGATCATTGTTGCAAAAGAGGCTGTTGAGATTGTTGTTTGGTTGATACAAAATTATGTCTTGACTCTTTTTAAGAATTCGCTCATCAAAATCCAACCATTGCTTCATTGGAAAGCTTGTGGCTAAGTTTGGTGTATTATGAGAGTAGACTAGTGTGGAGAAGCTGCCTTGAATGACATTTAGTCGCGGTTGTGTTCTGTCCACTAGAAAACATCAAGGCCAATCCATTGATTATTAAATTTGCTGATCAAATTATGATACATAGAAGAGTTTGAGCAATAGATGCATTGTGTGATTTTTCCATCAACAACTCTTTGTGTTTCGATTGGTGGATGTGTGTGACGGTGGGTGTATCGCAATGGCAAGCCGTATGAAGTGTTGTGTTGTGGAGCACCCTACAACAATAGTTTTGCAAGATCGTGAACTAAGTGTGTGTGACTGTTTTTTATCATTATGTGTGTTTATGAAATTTTCTATCTTGGAGGAGGTTGTTGTTGCAAAAGTTTATGTATGGACACTTCTAGTGATGCCATGCATGATTATCGCTAAAGTGTTGGAAGACCCGTGTGGAACACTCAGACCAGCATTGTTGAGTTCGTTCTAGAGCGGATCTATGGTAGCTTGTGCATAGAAAAGATTGGTATGTATAAGTAAGGGTCTCTTTCTATCGGAACTTTGGAAGCTAAGAAGAAAGAAAAGGTAGAGAAGTTGCACCCTCCTGCATGGAAAGGTGTAATGTTATGTGATTTTCGAGTGTCTTTGCAATTTTTTGAACTGTCAGTTGCAATAGCTTTATTTATTGAATTGTCTATGGCCTAAGTGGAACTCTCAAATCGTGTTATATGAATTGATTCTAAGTTGGGGTTGCATAATGAGGGTTATTTAGAGGCCACACCTTATTGTTCACTTCATTAGATTGATACCCAGGTCAACAAACTAGTTTAATGCTCTGAAGGGATTTATAGAAGGAATCAAGTGCAGGTAAAAACTTAGTATGGATGGTTGTGGAATTAGTTTGGAAATTGTGAATCTAGGGAAGGATCTCTCATTTGTTGAAGGCGTGAGAGTGGTCTTTTGGTGAGGTTATGTGACAACTTGGGATGTGGTTTAGTAGTTGAATTCGGGAGATCCATGATTCGGGATATCAAGAGTGGAACTCAAAAATCCAACTTGTCGACTACACCTTTACGAGGATTATGAGACAACTTGATGGAGTTAGTAGCGTAGAACATTTCGAATTGATAATGATGGAGAAGTATCTAGATATAATGGTTGACAAAACCATGTATACGAAGGCAAACCTAGTAGATTGGTTGTTGCAGCGGTTGGGCACCCATGTATTCCAGTGGACGGTTGTTCCTTTATATGAACATCGACATATTCTTATTTATTTTTGTAAACATGAGGACTGCAACTAGACTTTGATAGGTAGTCATGAAGGGGGGACTTGGAAATATAATTCCTACCTGTCTTAGTTGTGATGGTTTTCAAGTAAAGCAGCTTGTTCCTATTCTTTAGGATTTGTTTAGATGATTCATATATTAGCATTTGATTGAGAGATTTTCTCAACTAAGTGATTGTTTGATTGATATAATTTCTATCTTCAACCAATGATTGATGTATTTCTATTTGTGATTAATCTAATTTAATGTAAGTTTTGGTGTGCAATTAGTTTTCCTATTTGGTATCAGAGCCTGAATGGGCCTGGGCGTAGCCTCCCTCATGGAAGTGCCGACGGAAATTGAGAGTATAAGCTTTTGTTGAGAGTGTATTGTTGTTGGGTTTGTTGTGGTTGTGTAATTGATCATTGTTGCAAAAGAGGTTGTTGAGATTGTTTTTCAGTTGATAGAAAATTATGCTTGACTTCTTTTAAGAATTCTCTCATCAAAGTCAAACTATTGCTTCATTGGAAAAATTGTGGTCGATTTTGGTGTATTCTGAGAGCAGACTAGTGTGGAGAAGTTGCCTTGAATGACATGCAGTCACAATTGTGTTTTTCCACGACAAAACATCAAGGCCAATACATTGATTATTAAATATGTTGATCAAATTATGATACATTGAGGAGTTTGAGCAATAGATGCACTGTGTGACTATACCATCAACAACTCTTTGTGATTCAATTAGTGGATGTGTGCAACGGTGGGTGTGTCGTAATAGCCAGCCGTATGAAGTGTTGTGTTGTGGAGCACCCTAAAACAATAGTTTTGCGAGATCATGAACTAAGTTTGTGTCACTATTTTTTATCATTACATGTGTTTATGCAATTTTATGTCTTGGAGGAGGCTAATGCTGCCATAGTTTTTGTGGGGACACTTCTAGTGATACCATGCATGATTATCTTTGAAGTGTTGGAAGACTTAGACTAGCGTTGTTGAGTTCATGCTAGAGCAGATCTGTGGTAGCCTGTGTGTAGAAAAGATTAGTATTTACAGGTAACGGTCTATTTCTATATGAACTTAGAAGCTAAGAAGAAAGAAAAAGTATAGAAGTTGCGCACTCCTACATGGAAAGGCATAATGTTATGTTATTTTCGAGTGTCTCTAGATTTTTTTGAACTGCCAGTCACAAGAGCTTTATTTATTGAATTGTCTATGGCCTAAGTGGAACCCTCAAATAGAGTTATATGAATTGTTTCTAAGTTGGGGCCGCATTATGAGGGTTATCTAGAGGCAAAACCTTATTTTTCACTTCATTAGGTTGATACAAAGGTTAGAAAATTAGTTTAATTGTTTGAAGGGATTTAGAGAAGGAATCAAGTGCAGGTAAAATATTAGCATGGATGGTTGTCGAATTAGTTTGGCAGTTGTGAAACTAGGGAAGGATCCCTCATTTGTTGAAGACGTCAAAGTGTTCTTTTGGTGAGGTTATGCGACAACTTGGGATGTTGTTTAGTAATTGAATTCAGGAAATCCATGATTCGGGAGTTCGAGAGTGGAACTCAGGAATCCAACTTGCCAACTACACCTTTACTAGGATTATGAGACAACTTGATGGAGTTAGTATCCAAGAAGATTTCAAATTGATAATGATGGAGAAGTATGCAGTTAAAATGGTTGACAAAATCATGTATGTGAAGGAAATCCTAGTAGACTAGAGGTTGCAGTGGTTGGGCACCCACACATTCCAGTGGACAATTGTTCCTTTATATGGATGTGGACATATTCTTCTTTATGTTTGTAAACACCAAGTCCAAAACTAGACTTTGGCAAGTAGTCATTAAGTGGGGACTTGGAAAATATAATTCCTACTTGTCTTAGTTGTGATGGTTTCTATGTAAAGGAGCGTGTTCCTATTCTTTAGGAGTTGTTTAGATTACTCATAGATTAGTGTTTGATTAAGATATTTGCTCAACTAAGTGATTGTGTGATTGATATAATTTCTATTTTCAACCAATGATTGATGTATTTCTATTTGTGATTAATCTAATATTATGTTTTTGATGTGCAATTGGTTTTCCTATTTGATATCAGACTGGCCTAGCCTCCCTCATGGGAGTGCCGGCGGAAGTTGAGAGTATGAGATCTTGTTGAGGGTGTATTGTTATTGTGTTCATTGTGATTGCGTGATTGATCATTGTTGATGTTGGTCTGAGCGGTTCATTAAACTAGAAAAAGAAACTAAATAACTGATTTGGACACCAAAAGAATGACACAAGTAAACACAAGATTTTAATTGGTAAAAGCTTCACAATGTGTCAAGTAAACATCCACGTGGCAATGGATTGTATATTTATTAAATCAATAATGATTCTCCATGGTTACAGTAGTTCGGGCATTCATCAGTTATATAAGAGCCTCCTCCGTTACATAACTGTTGTTTCGGTATAAAACTAACTCAGCAGTAACTAATACAGTTTCTTTACACATGTTTACATAATTCGTTTCCAAATTTCAACAAACTCCACCTTGACAACAATTTTCCTAATCCCTTGCCCATACCCGTTAATCATCTCTTCTGCAATCCAAGAGTAGCTAAACAACATTGCAACTTCTCTACTCTAACTAGCTTCGTAAATATGTTTGCACAATTCTCCCATGTATGGACCTTCTTGAGAGCTGTTTTTCCACCATCAATCACATGTCTCAGAGAATATTACCTTACATCAATGTGCTTGGTATTGCTATGATAAAATGGATTTGTAGCCAAGTGAATAGAACTCTGACTGTCACAGAGTAAATTCACTCTCTCCTGCATCCTTCCAATTTCATCAAGTAGACCCTTTAACTAGATTGCTTCTTTACTAGCATCTGAAGTAGCTATATATTCTGCTTCGGTAGTGGACAATGCAACTATTTCTTGAACCTTTGACATCCAACTAATTGCTTCAATTGCAAGAGTAAAAACATAACCTGTAGTAGATCTCTTTTTTTCCAAATCACCTACGTAATAAACATCCACATATCCACGGACTGATCCTTCACTACCATTAAAGATGATGCAATGATCACTTGTGCTTCTTAAATACTGAAGCACCCATTTCATTGCTAACCAATATTCTTCACCTGAATTTTCCATGAACCTACTGACAACTCCAATTGCATGTGAAATGTTAGGTCTTGTAGATACCATTTCTTACATTAAGTTGCCTACAACATTTGCGTATGGTACACGAGACATATACTACTTTTCTTCATTAGTTCTAGGACTCAAAACCAAAAGAAAGCTTAAAATGGGAAGCTAATGGAACATTAATAGGTTTCACATTGTTCATACAAAACTTTTCAAGTACCCTTTTCACATACTTCTGTTGTGATAACCAAAGTTCACCATTTTTCCTGTGTCTGTGTATCTCCATGCCCAAGATATGTTTTGCTACTCCAAGATCCTTCATATCAAACATCCTAGAGAGCTGATCCTTTAACCTGTTGATCTCATCTATGATTTTTCTTGCAATAAGCATATCGTTAACATACAAAACTAAGATAATGAATATGCCACTGAAACTCTTGAAGTATACAAAATGATCATACTCACTTCTAATAAAGTTCTGGCTCACCATGAAGGAGTCAAAATTCTTGTACCATTGCCTGGGAGACTGCCTCAGGCCATACAATGATTCCAAGCTTGCAAACTAATCTTTTGTTGCGATCTTGTACAAAACCTTCTGGTTGTTCCATGTATATCTCTTCATCCAAATAATCATGTAGAAAAGTTGTTTTAACATCTAACTGTTCTAACTCAAGGTTAAGTAATGCAGTTAGTGCCAACACAATATGAATAGAAACAAGTTTTACAACTGGTGGAAAGATCTCATGAATGTTAATACCTTCAACCTGAGAATACCCTTTTTCTACTAGCCTCGCCTTATACCTTTCGATACTTCCATCAACTTTCCATTTCAATTTGAAGACCCATTTGTTGGCATTATGATACAGGTGATACAGGTGTTGTACTTGATGGAAACTCTCTCAAATGACAAATCACAGTTCAAGCCACAGAGAATGAAGAAAGAAAGTTATACACAGGTTCACCTTGACCAACCTGTGCAGGTTCATTGAACAAAAGGCGTGTATGCGTACACACGCACTTTCACAGAAGGAAAGGCGTGTACATGTTCGAAAACTAAAATTTGGTCCGTGGTATTTGATCCATGGTATTTGATCTGAAGTGTTGACCCCAAGTATTTGGTCCATGGTATTGGTTCTAAGTGGTTTTGGTCCATGGTATTGAGGAAGGCCTAGGATTATAAAAGGAGGAGAAGAACATTAGGCAAATGTACTTATGAATGGAATATCTAATGAAGAGCAAGATCTAGAATACAGGTTATTGGGTTATGGTGCATAGCTAGATCTGAATCAAGAATGAACCTGAGCGCTTGAGGAAGGATAAGTTCTATTGAAGGGTCAAGACCTTAAAGCTTGAAGAGAAGTATCTTTGTGTGGTTTTGTTTTCTTATCTGAATAACTGGTGCATGTTGTAATATGTAAATATGATGATCTGGGTATCGCTGATGTCTGAGGTTGTTGTCAAATTTAAATCATCATTTACAGATCTGTACGTAGGTTCACTTTAGAAAAGGCGTGTATATACGCTGGGTCTACATATCAAAAGAGCATATACATAGGTTCGCCTTGAGTATACTGCATATGTATGCAGGTTTGACACGTTGAAGTAGCATATACCTAATAAAATATGATTTAGCTACTTCTGCGTGTTGTTGCAGTGTTCTGGGTTATAGCATGGGTTCTGGTTATTGTTTCTCTATTCTGGTTACAACATTTTGAGAAGTGATTGTTTAATTCAGTTTTGGTTGGTGCAAAGAATATTGATTGATGCAGATATATTTGATGGTTGATTGATGTTATTGATGGTTCCAGTCTGAAAATTAATGAAACATGGTCCTTGGAAGAAAAGAGAAGGTTGTAGCCTTTAGTAGGCCCGCACCTACGTACTAGTAATCACAAAAGCTAGTACAAGAGCTAGGGGGTTGTAGCTCCCTTCCAGGAGAAGTTGGAGAATGAGAGAAGGTTGTAGCCTTCTGCAGGTAGAAGCCTGCGTACTAGTATAAGTCTACACCAGTACAAAAATTGTAAAAAGATGTTTCTTATTAAAAGAAGATATAGATGATTGCAGTAGGTGGTTTTCACCCACATTGGGTTTCCACCTTATATCTTGTGTTCATGTGTGTGATTGTCTGTTCTATTTTTATTGCTTATGTTCACTGTTTATATGGTTAATGAAGTTTTGATGCACTGATTAAAGATCATGGATTAACTAACCATAATTTTATTGGATATACGCTGGTTTCATTAGTCATAGTTGTGTATACACACGAGTTCCCTTAACTGAAGTAGCGTATATGAATCAGACTATGAAATGAATTTTTTTTATTGATTTGCTAATACTAATTCACCCCCCCTCTCAGTATTGTTTCCAACACCATTTGCATCCAACAACCCTTCTCCCTTCAGGAATTTCTACAAGATTCTAGGTATTGTTCTTGTGTAAGGAATCCATTTCTTCTTCCATATCCATTTTCCATTTTTTGCTATCCGTATCATCTACTGTTTCCTGATAACAAGAAGGTTCCCCATCTTCAGTAATCAAAATAAAAAGATGAAGCAAAATCTTCATACCTTTTGGGAGTTTTTCTTTCCGTTGTAGACCTTCTTAGAGTGATTGGTTGTTGAACTGGTTCAAAAACTTCAATAGTTTCCTTTGTATCTTCATCACCTTTTCCTCCAGAAGTCTCTCCTTCCTTTCAACTTTCAAAAAAAGGTCTAGCCTCCAATTGAATTTGTTGATTTGATGATACCTGTTCCTGTTCAATTCTTTCGACATTTGATTTTAAAAGAGAAGATTCATCAAATGTTACATCTCTACTAATGACCATCTTCCGCGACGTAGGATCCCACAACCTGTATCCTTTCAACACATTGTCATACCCAACAAAAACATAACATTTCGATTTTGGATCTAATTTTGAACGCTGATTTTTAGGAATAAGAGCATAGGCATCACAACCAAATATCCTTAAATGTGAATAATCACAAGACTGACTTGAAAAAACTTCTTCAGGAATTTTACAATTAATTGCTACTGAAGGTGGTCTGTTAACTAAATAACAAGAAGTTCAATTGATCTGTTCATGAGATATGTGAGCATTTTTTCCCTCACCCATTATAGCCACACGCTGTTCCCTTACTCAGAAGCCTCCGACTACTGAGTTCTTTCAAACCATGCATCCCTCTACAAAGGGAGACTCCTCCTCCCAACAAGGGAATGATGAAAATGAAGCAGCATTTGCAACTATGATATCAGAAAATGTAGCTCCAAGAACTAGGCCATCAGTCAGCAAATTCGTGAAGAAGCTAATGGACATCCCAGAGCTATCACTATCGCCTACTCTCCCAGGAAAAGATGCCATATCCTTAGTAGAACGTGGTCTTGTGGGACAGTTCACAGGGCTTTGGCCTTCCCCCAAATCAGTTCAGAAATGGGTGGAAAGAAATTGGAGTGCAAATACACAAGGGAAGATAGTTATTCGTTTCTATGGAAGGGGATACTATACCTTCCTATTTGAAACTAAGGAAGAAAGAGACTTAATATTCAGAAATGGACCTTATTTTATGGATTCGAGAGGACTATATTTGAATAGATGGATGCTAGACTTCAATCCAGAGATGGATATTCCAAGCGCCGTCCCGGTTTGGGTTAGGTTGCCGCATCTACCCTTCCACTATTGGGGTGATGACACGGTAAGAGCCATGGGGAATGCAGTAGGCAAATACATTGACAGGTGTGAACCCAAAGACAACATGCATGCCTATGCAAGAATTTGTGTGGAAGTAGACCTGGAGAAAGGTCTACTCGAGGCGATAAGGATCAAGGTGGATCAATGGACTCATATTCAGCAACTGGACTATGAGCAAACCCCTTTAAATGCAAGGTATGTCATGAGTACGGTCATTTCGCAAATAGATATAGTAAAAAAAGAAGAAGTTGAAAGTTTTGAAGTTCAAGAAGATACATGGGAATAAGTTAAAAGAAAGAAGCCTCTCAATAAACAAAATGCAACAAACCCCTCAGAGCCTCAAGAGACCAATGAAACAGCCCCTGTACCTCCAATAAATACCGCCCCTCCAATTATCACTTCCACAAATCCATTTGAACCTTTGGGAGAAGACTTGTCCTCTCCAAGATCCCCTCCACCATCCAATGCATTAGCTCTCATCTCCTCCTCCATCCAGATCCCATCCCCTCCTTTGCCTACAGTAGGTCGAATCCAAACTAGAAACAAAGCAAAAGAAAACACCCAAGTATGGAATCAGCCAAAAAAAGTGGGAAGGAAATCTAATAAAGAAATAAGGGATGGGATAGCAGCAAAGGAAATGGCCATAGGAACACAACAACCAATGGATACTTTCCTTGGCAAGTAGATGGGAAGTGGCGAAAAATATCAGCACAAGGTAAAGGGAGGGACACATCATAAAAATAGTGAGTAATGATTACGGTCTCTTGGAATAGTAGGGGTCTTGGAACTGCCTTTAAAATCAACGCAGTTAGGGATATAATAAAATAGGAGCAACTAGACATCTTTATGATCCAAGAGACAAAAGTAAGCAAGCAAGAATTTCAAAACTGATTCAAAAACAAAAAGACTCTGAAGGAATAGCTATAGATCCTAGTGGAGCCTCAAGTGGAATATGCACAATGTGGAACAAAAGGAAATGGTAGCTAGTCAACTAAAAAATCAATAATCATTGGGTAAGAACATATCTAAAAAATAACAGTACAAAGGAGGAGTATTGCATCATAAACATTTACTCCCCCAACCACTACAGAGACAAAGAACAATGTTGGAAGTTAGTGAAAGAAGAAGCAGCAGAAAGGCAAAGAGACAAACTAATTTTGGGAGGAGACTTAAATCTGATTAGAAATATAGACGAGAAGCTGGGAGGTAACTACTACAATGATCCTTCAAAAGCAGCGCTGGAAGAAATCATTGAAGAACAAAAATTATTTAACATTCCCCCAAGTAATGGAAAGTATACCTGGAGCAACAAAAGAATAGGAAAACGTAACATAAAGGAAAAATTAGATAGAATTATGATTCATGAAAATATAGCAGCAACATTCACCATAGTGAAAAGTAAAATTGTTCATGCGTCAGCTTCAGACCATAAGTCAGTGGTGTTGACCTTGGGTAGGTTGGAAAACCAAGGTCCGCTCCCTTTCAAATAAAATAAAATATGGGACAGCAAAGAGGACTTCGACAAACAAATAAGAGAAAGTTGGAAAACCAATGTAACAGGCTCTCCTCACTATGTGTGGGAAACGAAGTTAAAAAATTTAAGACTTCACTTAAAATCATGGGCAAGAGAAAATGCACTCAAAGAAAAAGCAAGCAAAATAGAACTTCAAGGAAAACTGGACAACATTAGTCAGGAAAAGGAAAACAAACAAGAGAGTGAGCAAGATTATGCACAAGAAAAAGAGATCTTTTTGGACTTATGCAAGAAAAATCAGCAAGAGGAAGAAGAGGGCAGGCAGAAATCAAGATGCTTATGGTTGAAAGCGGGGGATAAAAATACCGTCTTTTTTCATAATATTATGAAAATAATGAGAGTTGGAAATTAGATTAAGAAAATTCAAGTAGAGGGGAAAGATATAAGAGGAATAGAAGAAATTAAAAAGGTAGCCCACAACAAATACAAAAATCTCCTTTTAGTGAGGGATCAGCAGGTGGACAATGAGGAATTTTTACAGCAAATTAAAAAAAATCACCAAGCAGCAAAATAGAGAATTAGATAAAGAGGTCATTGAGGAGGAAATCAGAGAAGCAGTGTGGAGTCTACACCTTGAAAAATCCCTAGGACCGGATGGATTCACAATTGCTTTCTATAGGAACCATTGGGAAACTATTAAGAAAGACTTGGTGAGAATGATAAAAAATGTCTTCAAAAAAAATAAAGTTGAGGGAGATACAAAAGCCTCCTTCTTGGCTCTCATCCCTAAAGAGTCAAACCCAATTTCCTTTGATAGACACAAGCCTATCTCCTTGTGTAACTCTTCCTACAAAATAATCACAAAAATTTTGGCAAATAGATTAAAAAAAATTCTGCCATGCATCATCTCAGAAAATCAAAGTGGTTTTGCACCAAGAAGACAAATTACTCACAATGTAATAATTATACAGGAAGCCATACATAGTAGTCTACAAAGAAAAGAAAAGGGAATGGTCATCAAGTTGGATATGGCCAATGCCTTCGACAAAGTGAATCACAACTTTCTTGTTGCTCTCCTTCAAAAGTTCGACATCTCATCCAAGTTCATAGACATCATTATGACTTGTATCACCAATCCCTGGATAGCTCCTTTGATTAATGGAAGGCCAAGAAATTTCTTCCAAAGCTCTAAAGGATTGAGACAAGGTTGTGCTCTCTCCCCCTTCCTTTACATTATTATGGCAGAAGCATTAAGTGTATAGCTAGAAAATCAAAGGGAAAATAAAAAAATAACAGGTATCTGGATCTCAAGAGGAGTCAAAGAGATTAACCACTCCCTCTTTGCAAATGACAGCCTCCCCATTGGGGGAGCTTCTGGCATCATTGCAAAACGTTTTAAAAAAAATTTAGATGACTTTCTCCATGTTTCAGGAGGACTCTTAAACAACAACAAATGCAGAATTTACTGCTGGAATGTCTCAATAAACACAATGTAGAGAATATCCCATATAATGAAAATACCGGTACAATTAAAATGGAACCATTTTATATACCTGGGATTACCATTATCAAAAGAAGTGGTCAAGTCAGAAGTTTGGAATAAGCATGTGGAAAAAATGAGGGGGAAAATTCAAATTTGGGGAATGATGTGGGTCAATCTTGCTGGAAGAACAATAATGATAAAGGCCCTCCTTTCAACTCTGCCAATATATCAGTATACCATAATAATGGCTCTGGCAAGTGCCCACAAACAAATGGAATTAATTATCAGAAGCTTTCTCTGGCAAGGAGGAAAACAAGAAAATAAAAAATTCAGCCTTGTTTGATGGGAACAAGTAACTCTCCCTTATGAGAAAGGATGGATTTCAATCCGGATACCAGGACTGATGAATAGTTCACTTGGGTTCAAGTTAGTTTGGAGAATGATAAATGGCAAAGAACAATGGTGGGGAAAAGATTTAACAAGAAAATATTTAAACTGCCAAAGGACAAAAATGCTCACTGAAATAATTCCAGATCGGTCGTGTACTCAGAACTGGAAATTGGTTAAAAAGATCGTTCCACATATAAGAGATCAAATTTCCAAAAGTCCTGGGAATGGGAAAACAACCTCAATATGGGATGACAGAATAATGGGAGCTAATCCACTAAGACAACAGAAAAATCTAAGAGGATTAAAAGACTGGATGGAGGAGACAAGCCTAACCACCTTATATTCTATTTTTGAATGGGAACAAAATATCTGGACAAATTGGAGAGTGCTGACACTACCTCCTAGGTTGAGAATCCAATGGGAAGACCTAAAAAGCCTCTTAGTAGGAGCAGTGCCTATAAAGAAAGAAGATCAAGATGAGTTTATTTGGAATCCAACAGGAGGAAATTATACAATGAAATTAGGTTACAATTACCTTCAAAATTATAATAGTCATGAGGATTGGAATCTCTGGCAGCAATATGGAAAAATGAGTGTTCGCCTAAAATTAAATTCTTTACTTGGTCACTGCTGGAAGGCAAAATTCTCACTGCGGAAAACTTGAAAAAGAAAGGCTTTCAAGGACCCTCCAAATGTGTCATGTGCCAAAGGGATGAGGAAAACATTCAACACTTATTTATGAATTGCACTATGGCAAGAGAATGCTGGAAGCAGTTAATAAGTCCACTAGAACTAAGCATTGACACCACAATGCAGCTGTCATTTCTCCACAAAAATTGGGTCCAAAGCTACCCCTATACCAATAAGAAAAAAGAAGTAATAAATAGAATTTCAAAATGTTTGCCCTCTATTATTTGCTGGAAACTATGGCTAGCTAGAAACAAGTGCATCTTTAAGGGACAAAAGCCAAGCATAGGGACAATTATATCGAAGACTTGGGGACAAGTTTCAGAAATAATAAGTATAAATAGAGTAGTAAGAATTGATCAGAATATCTTGCAGCAAGAAGAAAGAGAATGGTATAACAAAACTCTACTTGAAGACAAATCTGGAGTTAACAAAAAAATAAGTAAAGGTAGGGAAAAAAACATGGATTGGAAACTTCTTCTGAATGACATGGAAATGGTAGAGTGGATCAAAGAACAGAAAAAAGTACATATTATTTTTTGATGGAGCCTCAAAGAATAATCCATGCAGAGCAAGGGTAGGCGGCCTAATCCTAGATCCGAATGGTAAGAAAATAACAACATATGAATGGGGCCTAGGAAAGATGACAAATAATAGGGCAGAAGCATATAGTTTGCTGATAGAAACTAAGATTTTAAAAAAAGCGATAAAAGATCCAATAATAATTGGGGACTCTGCAATCATCATAGGAATGATGGAAGGAGAGAAGGAATTCAAAAGTGTAGCCTTAAACAAAATAATACAAAGAATCATGTCAAACACAAAAAAAATGGGGAAAATAGCTTATAAGCATGTCTTAAGAACTCAAAACAAGGATGCAGATTCAATAGCCAACAAGGCAGTGGAAAGACAAGCAGGAAATGTGAAAGAAAATAACAAAATCTATGAAGAAAACATCCCTTAATTTGTTCTCCTTGGAGGACTGGTTCGAAAATCATAGAAGGAAAAATACCATCAAATCATCAAGCAGAGGAAAGGAAGCTAGCATCAACGAGAAAGACATTCCCTTACAATTGTCAGTGTATACAATTGAGTATTATCCTCCTCATTCAAAGATGAGGATCCAAATAATCTCCAAAAGGACTCATCGTGATCTGAATCAAGCCAGCAATTGTCCTCGTGCGCTGAATGAAGTAGGCAAAGGTCATATTAGGCGTGATCACACCAGAGGAAACATCAATTTCCATCCGAATTGGGTAGTGGACATCTGTGCTAGTATGGGGGAGAAGGAAACCCACAGTAACAGGTTTAAGCATGGCACAAACAACTATAAATTGAAGTATAAGCACATGAATTCTCAGCACTTGGGGAAGCAGCGGGAGAGTGTCATAGTAGGAAACATAAGAGATAATAGAATAGAGTGCAGAAGCAGAGAGTTTCATGAGTCCAAACGAAACGGAGGCCAGCGAATTTTTGCAGTCAGAGATTCAAGAGCTGATTGCGAGTTGGGTAAAATCAAGAATAACCAAACTCAGAACCAAGGTAACAGCATTGTCATATTTCACAGTTGTTACTCACAGCATCTTCTTCTTTTCAGTGTGGTTTTGTTGCATGATAATCGGCCTAATAGGCCCCTCCTGAGCTGCATTCCGACCTCATCTGATCCCCTTCATCTTCACATCTTCCTCAACATGAAAATCCAGTTCTTAGATCCAGAGATCAAAATCCTCTCCCCTCTAATATTATATAAGAAAAATCAGTTTCAAGGTAAAAGCATCGTTTTATGTCCCTATTATCATTCTCAGTTTTATCCACTTTCCAGCTTTAGGACTGATAATTTATTTAGTGCTATCTCGTTGCTTGATTAATGGCCTCATAGATTCCATTTGAGCCACATTCTGACTTCTTTCAATTCCATCCATCTTCGTTTCATCTCCAACATCAATTCATAGCTCTTAGATCCAGAGTCCATAAGTCTCTCTCCTCAAATTTCTCATAAACAGAACATCAATCCGCTCTGTAATTGTAAGTGGGAGTTTCATTATAAGCAGCATTATAGGACCAACAAAGAAACCAAGTAGATAATGCAAAGTGCTCAAACAGAAGACAAAAGAAGTCACCAATTCAAGCATAGAGGTCCTTCTCCAGGAAAAAGCAATCCTGTTGAAAGATCAATCCATAAGCAAAGTGAAATAGACAAGCAAAGAGTAGAAATTGAAGAACTGAAGGATAAGTGCAAGCACTTGGATGATGCCGTGGATTTCATCAACTCACTGAATCAAAGTCAGCAGGGAGAGACTTCCTCAAGGTACAACAAGAAAAGAGGGTAGAAGCCAGAAGAGTTAGTGAACCAATTTTGGTGAACACCATGCAATCATCTAACTATGCTTTGTAAATTCTGCTTGTTACTTAGGCAGTTTGTTAGACAATATGTTTTCATAAAATTTCAGAATTTTAAAATCAAAGTCTCAAAAGTAGAGGTAGGGATTGCGCTCCCATTTTGTACCTCTATTGAAGACCAGTTGTTCCCGGAATGTAATAGGACTTATCTCCCTTCTTTTTTTGTAATACAAAAGTAACCGATCTTGTTAAAAAAAAAGAAAAACTAAATAATAAGCAGTGGATATTGCTTCTGCCCAAAACTCCTTTTGTAGGTTAACATTGCTGATCATGCTTCTGGCTCTTTCCATAAGAGTCTGATTCATACGTTCAGCAACACCATTTTGCTGAGGAGTATAAACAACAGTTTTGTGTCTAACAATTCCTTCATCCTTATAGTACTGTTCAAATTCTAGAGAAGTAAATTCACCACCATTTTCAGTTCTTAAACATTTAATTGATTTGCATGTTCTTTTTTCTACCATTTCTTTAAATTGTTTAAAGACATTGAATACATCAACTTTTTTTTTTCAACATAAGGACCCAAACTTTACGGGAGAATTAATCAATAATCGTTAAAAAATATAAAGCACCCCCATATGATACAACAGGAGATGGTCCCCACAGATTAGAATGAATATAGTCCAAAATTTCTCTACTATTATGACTTCCAATTTTAAACCTTTGTTTACATTGTTTTCCATACACACAATGTTTACAGAAATCCAACTTCAAGGATTTCAAATGAGGAAGTAATTTATGGTTCATCAGTACCTGAAGACCTTTCTCGCTCATGTGACCCAATCACTGATGCCATAGGCGAGTTCCTTCTTCTTCTTTCTTTGACACAATTACTGCTTGACCTGAGTACTTCCTTTAAGTCTATAAAGATTTCTGACCTTTTCTTTTTTCATAACAACTAGGGCACCTTTTGAGACTTTTAGCACTCCATTCTGACTTGTAAACTTATAACCATTTGAATCCAACTCTCCCAAAGAAATCAAAATTTTCTTCAATTCAGGTACATGTCTAACACTAGTTTATGTTCTAACTGTGTTATCATACATTTTAATCCTGATATTTCCCATCCCAACAGTCTGACATGATACATTATTACCCATAAACACAGAACTACCATTTATAGCTTCATATGAAGTAAACCAATTTCTGTGTGGACACATGTGATGAGAAGCACTAGAGTCTAACATCCAACTTTCAAAATCCTGAGAGACGTTACATACAGGTAAAGTTTCATCTATCATACATAATTCCTCAACAGATAAAATTTCATCTATCATACCTGAATCAACCTGATTTGCTTCCTTATTTGGGTTATTAGAATCTTTTTGTTTCCAACAGTCTTTCTTGAGGTGTCCAATTTCATTGCAGTGCCAACATTTTTCCTTACACTTCTTTCCCTTTGATTTTGATCTAGAAGATCCCCTTGTTTTTTCTCCTCTTTCCTTTCACTGTCCTCTGGCTATCATGGCTTCTGGTGCAGTTGTTTCAATACTATATTTTATCCGTACTTATTCAGATAAGAGTGCTCCCACAACTGATTCAAATTTCAAAGAATTAGTCGTGCTCAAACTGATTGACATTACAACGTGGTCCCATGGCTCAGGCAGAGAACATAACAAGGTTATAGCTTTGTCTTCTTCCTGAATTTTAACTTCCATATCTGATAATTGGCATATAAGTGTATTAAAAACATTTAAATGTTTTGTAACTTTAGTACCCTCCTTCATCTAAAGACTGTACAATTGTCTTTTCAAATAAATTCTATTGGTTAACAATTTTGTCATATATAGTTTTTCCAGTTTTTCCCATAAACCTGCAGTTGTACTCTCTTCAACAATGTTGAAGAGAACTTCATCTGCCA
Source organism: Pinus taeda (assembly GCA_000404065.3). NCBI lineage: Eukaryota > Viridiplantae > Streptophyta > Pinopsida > Pinales > Pinaceae > Pinus > Pinus taeda. Next base: position 147,140 of record APFE030233659.1, read on the forward strand.
GGCATAACTTGATGGTACTGAGAGCTCGGGCATCTAAGTCTTCCCAGTCTGAATTTATCATACTGGTAGGTTTCTCATTTGCCCCATCCAAAGCTTTGTGCAACCCTTGTTGCACCAGCAAATCCCTAACTTTTAGTTTCCATAAAACAAAGTTGTTCTTGCTGGTGAATTTCTCCATCTCAAACTTTGCATTCATCATTTTAGCTATTTCTTTCTAGTTTTCTTCTAAATTGTGCTTTTAGGGTTTATTTCTAAATTTGAATTTCTTCACAATTTGCCTCCAATTAGGGTTTCTTCCTAATTTTCTAAATTTGAATTTCTCCACAATCTTCCTTTAACTAGGGTTTCTTTCTTTTCAACACAAAACTTCTTTCTTTTTAACACAAAACACTTAATTCTATTGTTGCCCCCTTTTTTTTGTTTTTAAACCCTTTATTTTCTAGAATTTCTTTTATCTACCTACACAGATTGATTTCTTCAAATATACAGGAAATGATTTCCAGGAAAAATACTTCAAACCCTAATTTTTTTTCAAATTAACTAGCGTTTCAATTTATTTTCTTATTTATGCTATTTTAAATAAAAAATTACCCAGACTCATTTTTGTTGATCGAACTGTTGATTGAAACCCTCAAGAAAATATGTGAGCAACTTGTGTTTGCAGCTTGCATTTTCCTAGACCCTCCTCGACAGCCTCTTCTCAGACCCTCCTCGATGACTATGGGCTTTGAACAAGCCAACACCTCCTCGACGACTTTGGGCTTTGAACAAGCCAACACCTCCTCGACGATGACTATCACCTCCTCGACAACAATTATCTTCAAGAAATCGGCAACAACAAAACTCAGTGGGCTCCTCTATAAAAAAAAACTCAGTGGGATCTATCACCTCCTCGACGACAGTGTCAAGCCAGGGTAACTCTAGAATGAGCGAGAGAAACTGATAATCTTATTCATTAGCTAACATACATTTATATACATAAATATGGCGGATCAGTTCATCTTCTGGATGACTGTCCAGTTCACCCATTCGTTTCGGATTAGGTGTCAACATTCCCCCCCTTAATCTGAAGGGATGTTGGTGAGTCCAAGCATCGTTCTGAATCTTTCAAGCTTTTCTCTTCCAAGCGCTTTGGTGAAGATGTCTGCAATTTGCTCATTTGTGGAACAATGGCGGAGATGGATTGTTTTGGCCTCAACATGATGTCGGATCAAATGATATTTAGTATTGATATGCTTTGTACGATCATGAAACTTTGGGTTCTTGGCCAACTTTATTGCAGAGGTGTTGTCAAACATGAGTGGAGTTGATTGTACTTGTTTCACCTGCAAATCTTCAAGAATTTTTCTGAGCCACACAATTTCTTTTGTTGCTTCAGCTGCTGCCACGTATTCTGCTTCTGTTGTGGAATCTGCTGGAACTGATTGTTTGCGTGATCTCCAAAAGACAGCTCCTGATCCAAGACTCATAGCATATCCTGAAGTAGATACTCCAGTTTCTTTGTCTCCATCGAAGTCTGAATCAGAGTATCCAATCAAGCTGAAGTCGTCTACCTGTGTATACTTGATT
>APFE030233659.1:152847-173197 GCA_000404065.3 Pinus taeda
TGCATTCTGTAAAAGGTTACTTCTGCTGATATAAAAAAAACTTTTGCTGATATATACTTCTGATGGAAAAAAAAAATACTCTTAAAAAACTTCCGCTGCTTTTTTAAAAAAATGATTTTGCTTTGGAGAAAAAATCATTAAAATTCTGCTACATATATCTCCACATATATATCTCTGCAAAAATCAGTATATATAACACCAATATTCAAAGTTCTGCTACATGTATCACTGCAAAAGAGCGCTTCACTGTAATATATAACACCAATATTCAAAGTTCTGCTATATGTATCACTGGAAAAGAGCACTTCACTGTAATATATTGTTGTCAGAGATATATATAACACCAATATTCAAAGTTCTGCTATATGTATCACTGGGCTAGCCACAATTCGACATTCAATGCTGGCCAGGTAGGGCAGAAGTGGGATCAGATATTATTGAAAAAAAATTACATCAAAAGACGAGTACTTCAATCGAGCAGCCGAGAGCCGAAAATCCTTGGCATCCCTACGACCGATGACATCGGGCAATGCTTTGTTACCGCAGCTAAATCAACTCATATATCACTGCCATCTTGAAAGCAAATGCATTAGGTGAATCAGAGGATGGGTGCAAAGGTTTTCGACTGTTTTTGGCGATAAATGCTTGCACATTGTGTAGTCTTGCATACATTCAGTTAAAACGAATCATAAGCACTCGACAATGAAATTTTGTATCATCTTTGCTGGATATCATAGATGAAAAAATTTTACTATCATAGAGCAGCAACAACATTATAAAAGTGACACTTTAAATCATTGATATCGATTTCTGTCAAACTGTCCCAACCATACAAATTTGAAAATTCAATTCGACCTTTTTGAGACGGGCCGACCTTTCCGAGGCCTTGGATGATTCGTTGGGCTCGACTCAGTTCACGCGAGAGGACCTTGGATTCAAATGCAGTTGTTTAAACTTTAAATGGTCACTGTAAGCCTCGTATCTGCATACTAGGATGGGTAGCCGAGGCAATCTCTGCAGGCCGACGAAAGCAAAGGGTTTCTGAGATCCATAGTCGATTCGGTGAAGGGATTCATTACTGGTTTCAACAGGCAGCGGACCAAATGGTTTCAACAGGCAGCAGACCAAATGTTTCAACAAGCAGCGTTCCAGGCAGCGGACCCAAAAAAAAATTCAGGCAGCGGGCCAAACGTTTAATACAGGCAGCGGATCAAACGCAGGTTCCAAACATTATTTCATATACAACATATAATCCTCCAAACAACGTTTCATATACAGCATTCATACGTTACCAATTCCAGGCGTTTCAATGCAGGCAGTGGCAATCTTCAGGCACGCAGTCTTCAATGTTAGAGATGTCAGAGTAGTGCTCAGGACTGAGCAGCTCTCAGGATAGCAGGAGTTACAGCTATTTCTGGGACCTGTGCTCTGATACCATGTCAGGCCAGGGTAACTCCAGAATGAGCAAGAGAAACTGATAATCTTATTCATTAGCTAACATACATTTATATACATAAATATGGCAGATCAGTTCATCTTCTGGATGACTGTCCAGTACACCCATCTGTTTCGGATTAGGTGTCAACAGACAGCTCCTCTTCAAGCGACAATTTTTTTTTAAAGATGAACAAACTCTAGACTTAGTGGCAGCTAGTCATGATGAATGTTGTGCAGTATCCTTTTTTCTCAACAGATGTAAACGATTATTGGGTTTCTAGCACTGGATGGCTATGCTCCAATTTCGTGGTCTTCAATACGCTTTCAACGAAGAATGCTCTGTGTGCGACAGGCAGTGGTAGATGTGGGCTCCGACACTCGACGACATAATAGGGGCACGTCTTTTTCCACTAGCACGACCACGAGCGCCATGAGCTTCAATGGCAGAGACACTATGTGTGTCCCTCCTTGACCATTCTCCTATGATACCACTTATTGTTCTGAGCAGTTCATTAAACTAGAAAAAGAAACTAAATAACTAATTTGGAAACCAAAAGAATGACACAAGTAAACACAAGATTTTATCTGGTAAACCTTGACAATGTGTCAAGTAAACATCCATGGGGCAAGGGATTTGATCTTTATTAAATCAATAATGATTCTCCATGATTACAATAGTTCGGGCATTCATCAGTTATATAAGAGCCTCCTTTATTACATAACTGTTGTTTTGGTATAAAACTAACTTGGCAGTAAGTAATACAGTTTCTTTACACATGTTTACATGATTTGTTGTCAAATTTCAACAGTTGAGATTGTTGTCTGGTTGATATAAAATTGTGCTTGAATTTTTGTAAGAATTCACTCATCAAAGTCCAGCTATTGCTTCATTGGAAAGCTTGTGGTTGAGTTTGGTGTATTCTAAGAGCAGACTAGTGTGGAGAAGCTACCTTGAATGACTTGTAGTCGTAGTTGTGTTTTGTCCACTACAAAACATCGAGGCCAATCCATTGATTATTAAACTTGCTGATTAAATTATTATACATTAAGGAGTATGAACAATAGATGCATTGTGTGATTGTTTCACCAACAACTCTTTGTGATCTGATTGGTGGATGTGTGCAATGGTGGGCGTACTAGAATGGCAATATGTTTGAAGTGTTGTGTTGTGGAGCACCCTACAACAACATATTTGCGAGATCATGAACTAAGTGTGTGTGACTTTTTTTTATCATTACGTGTGTTTATGTAATTTTCTGTCTTGGAGGAGGCCGATGCTGCCAAAGTTTGTGTGGAGACAATGCCAGTGATGCCATGCATGATTATCGCTGAAGTGTTAGAAGACCCGTGTGGAAGACTCAGACCAACGTTGTTGAGTTTGTGTTAGAGCATATCTCTGGTAGCCTGTGCATAGAAAAGACTAGTATTTACAAGTAACGGTCTCTTTTTATAGGAACTTGGAAGCTAAGAAGAAAGTACAGGTAGAGAAGTTGCACCCTCCTACAAGGAACGACGTAATTTTATGTGCTTTTTGAGTCTCTCTGCATTTTTTTGGAAATGGCAGTCACAATAGGTTTATTTATTGATATGTCTATGGCCTAAGTGGAACTCTCAAATCGAGTTATATGAATTGTTTCTAAGTTGGGGTCACATTATGAGGGTTATTTAGAGGCCACACCTTATTGTTCACTTCATTGGATTTATACCAATGTCAACAAATTAGTTTAATGGTCTTAAGCGATTTATATAAGGAATCAAGTGCTGGTAAAAGTATAGTATGGATGGTTGCCAAATTAGTTTGGTAGTTGTGAATATAGGGAAGGATCTCTCATTTGTTGAAGATGTAAGAGTGGTATTTTGGTGAGGTTATGCGACGACTTGGGATGTTGTTCAATAATTGAATTCATGGGATTTGTGATTCAGGAGTTCGAGAGTGGAACTCGGGAATCCAACTTGTCGACTACACCTTTATAAGGATTATGAGACAACTTGATGGAGTTAGCAGTCTAGAAGATTTCCAATCATAATTATGGATAAATATGCAGTTATAATGGTTGAGAAAACCATGTATGCGAAGGAAATCCTAGTACACTGGAAATTGCAGCGGTTGGGCACCCAGTTGTTCCTTTATACAAACATCAACATATTCTTCTTTATGTTTGTAAACACCAGGACCACAACTAAACTTTGACAGGTAGTCATTAAAGGGGGGACTTGGAAAATATAATTCCTACTTGTCTTAGTTGTGATGGTTTCTAAGTAAAAGAGCTCGTTTTATATTCTTTAGGAGTTGTTTAGATGATTCTTAGACTAGTGTTTGATTGCGAGATTTGCTCAACAAAGTGATTGTGTGATTAAGATGGAATTTCTATCTTCAACTAATGATTGATGTATTTATATGTTTTCAATCTTTATTTTTGTTTATATATTTTCAATATTATTTTTGTTTAAACATTAGAAATTCTCACAATTATAAATGACACATAAATATTAGAAATAACAAATAAATATTTTGATGACTATGTAATTAAACATTTCAAATTCTCACGATTACAAATGACACAAATAAAATATTAAAAATGGAAAATATTTTGATGACTATGTATATTTATTAAGCCATTTGATTTATATAACTATAAAAGTTCATATTACGAAAGAGGCCTTTTTTATATTTAACCAATTCGATTTTGTTTTCGTTTTGATAACAACGACATTAAGGGGATGCTTGGGCAATGATGGACATGAGCATGCCACTGAAACGCCCTTTATGTTTTGGTACTTTCTTATCAAAGTTCATGTGGGATTTGGTTTGTGTATTTATAATTAATCATATATATAGTAAATCTTTGAAAGGGATAAGTTGCCCGAAGTTGGGAAGGTGAACCTCCTGCTGCTGCTTGTGATATAAATTATTGGCAACAAAATCCTGATGATTTGTAGTAACCATTTTTTGTAGCCAAATAAATTATTTGTGACCTGTAAATTTTAATCTGCATCAAATTATTGGCAACAATGCTTCATCATGTGATGTAAATTTTATTAGGATGTAACAAATAGTATATAAAAATATAGTTAAAGTTGTAATAATGATTTCTCTACATTGTTTTTTTCGTTGCAAGTTAATAATCTCTTAAACTTACAAATTCATATAAGTTATTTTAGTTTTTTATTTTCAAGATGAATAGATCACTTTTATGATAAATGGGTTAGTGTTTCTAGGTTTTAATTTTATACAGAAATTACTTGCAAATGAAAATATATAATGGCAAGAAACACATAACAAATACATAGAAATTTTCTTCTGGATCCCAAAACCTGGATTACCAGATTGATTTTTCATTATGTTCCTTTCAATGTTACATATATTATATATATTATATTATATATTATATATATATATATATATTGTATAAACCCCAATCTATTAACCCTGGATTAGAACATAATCGTAGTTCCCTTGACCGGATCTACAAAATACCATGGGTAGAAAACCATCGTGCCCAAAACCATGTTCGTAACCCATGCACAAAACCATAGGTAGGTCTGCCCACCTAATATAGGGTTCGAAAAAAATTTCTCGGGGTGCTGCGTCAAGCACTAGGGGGGCTACCGCCCCCTTAAAACCCCCGACAGGGAGGCTGCACCCCCCTGTGAACCCACTGCTACACCCAATGCAACGAATAAAGGGGGTTATTGCCCCCCTATGACCCCCCACGCGTATGACTAGTTGTGGAAAAAAATATAATACACACCCAAAATATTTTAAGATATAAGTTTGAACAAAATGTAAATATGTATAAGTTTCTTATAACTTTAAATATGTATAATTTTATTAAAGTTCAAATTCGAATAAGTTTTCGTTTCTAAGGCGTTTAAATCTTTATAATTTTAATATATTTATTCCGTAAGGCGTTCCACTCTGAAATCAACTCCCCCCATTGCCTTTCTGTCATAATCTTGATGGTTAGATCATTTGTTAGATGATTAAATGTTTTTCCACTGTTCAATGATACAACTAACTCTTGATTTTCACTATTAACCATAATCGAATTTGCAATTCTTTCAACATAGTTTGGTGGCTCCGCTGCGTGCATCTAACCTTAACCCTGTTCATTACGATTCATTCTCTTGGATTATCGTGGAGGATGAATTTATGGATAATGCACAGATCATGGCCAATGAATTGCTTTGCTTCTGATACCAGGTAACCAGAAACCCTTCCTTGTTGCGCACAGGCGAGTAGTCATTTATTTGGTTTTAAAAAATGCAAGTGGAAGTTAACAGGGAAGCGGCTGCAGTATGCGGTGGTGGATTTCTTGTGTTACAGGAAATGGGAAAAGGGAGCGTCAGTGAGTTCTTCAGGGCATGATTTGATAGATGAATGGGGACGCCCTGTTCCATACCCTCCACAGTGGCTCTCCACTTTTGGTGGTCAAGAATTCAAGCCCATTGTCGATTCTATCCATCAGATGGGGCTCAAGTTCGGTATCCACGCCATGCGCATCATCAGTACCAGGCCGTCAAAGCCAACAACCCCATTCTGGGACCTTTGGGTTTCTCTCCCCTGGTTAGTTTCTCTCCCAGAATGAGCACACAATGGATTGAACTTGCAAGAAAATTTGAGGTGAACCTTATACCTCTACCTCTTCTGTTCATTTTTTTTTATAGAAGGAGGTATATATATCTTCAGTTCATATTTCTAGCCATTCTCAACACCTAATACATGCTTTTGTATATAGGGAATTAAATTGTCATCATGTTTGAACTGAACTATTTGTCTTCGAAGGCCGACTATTACATTTTCTTGCATACATCTTGGTTTAGGTGGTTAATTAAAAAAAGCATTAAAAATTCATTTAATTTTGTATGTCTAGAATCCTAACCCAAAATCTCATATTCACAAATGTTGTTTGATTTCACAAGTTTGCAGATAGTTGATTACATTTTCTTGCATTCCTCTCAAAGTGATTTGTGATCATCACTATGATTTTTAAAAATTTTCAAACGTTCCTAGTCTTTCACCTGAGTTTGAAGATAGTTGATTACATTTTCTTGCTTTCCTCTCAAAGTGATTTCTGATCATCGATATGATTTTTAAAAACTTTCAAACGTTCCTGGTCTTTCACCTGACATTGGCCATGGGAATTCATCTTCAGAATCCTAACCCAAAATCTCATATTCATAAATGTTGTTTGATTTCACAAGTTTGCAGATAGTTGATTACATTTTATTGCATTCCTCTCAAAATGATTTATGATCATCACTATGATTATTAAAAACTTTCAAACGTTATTGGTTTTTCACGTGAGTTTGCAGATAGTTGATTACATTTTCTTGCATTCCTCTCAAAGTGATTTATGATCATCACTATGATTTTCAAAAACTTTCAAACGTTCCTGGTCTTTCACCTAACTTTGGTCATGGGAATTCATCTTCTTAGTATGTTGTGTAAATGAACTTACTTTAAGCCATCCATAATTTGAAAGATTTGGGCTTTATGATTTCTCTTCATTTTCATGATTGATTGTTATCAGTGTTTCTTTTCAGTTACATTTTCCAATGTTCCATATTGCATTTTACATTGTTAAAATAAATGCTCCATTGCCACCAAGTAATTGTTACATTTTTCCTTTGTTCTTAAAGTGAAGCCATAAAGATAGATATATGAATGCAACACCCCGTAAATTTGATTTTTTTTTCCTCAGTAAGAAAAAAATGTTGGTTATATTAAGTATAAATAAAAAACCAGTAGCGTATGTGCCAGAGCACCCAGGTGTAAATTCGAAGTTGCATACATCATGCAAGCAATATGGTTTCTAATCTTAGGTTTCTGATCATGTTATGATTGCTGTGATATCTTCTGCACTTGGGTGTATTCTAAGTAGGCATAGTCCCCACCTTGGGGATGTGGACTATTTTTGATGGTGCGTGAGGGCCTTTGAACTTGAAATGTATGCCTTATATTTTCAATAATTGAGAGGTTTAAGACATTTTCTCTTTACTTTCAGAATTATACAGTATTAAACCTATTAAACTACAGTCAAAATGAACATTAACAAATATATAAAATATTTAAACATAAAATAATCATAAAATTTTCAAAATCACATTGATAATCATGATTACTGAATTCAAAATTACAATGAAAACATGTCGTCTTTTGCATCCATGTATCCAATAGATCATATTCCTTTTTGGCCTAAAATTTTCAGTGGGGCTATTCTATGAATTTGTGGAGGTGTTCTTTTTTATAGAAGGAGGTATATATATCTTCAGTTCATATTTCTAGCCATTCTCAACACCTAATACATGCTTTTGTATATAGGGAATTAAATTTTCATCATGTTTGAACTCAACTATTTGCCTTCAAAGGCTGGCTAAAATGGTTGTTGGGCTGAGGGACTCCATTGCAAATATTTTTATTGACAATGGCCCTTACAGAGAGTTTATTTTCAAGCATTTTCAAGTGGCTTCTATGGATGAAGAAAGTGCAGCAGTAGTTCTGGTAAGTTGATCAGTTTATAAAAGAAATTCCCATCTGAAGCCCTGAGTAGGTTATGAATGATGTTTGTTTAAGGTTCTCTTCATGTATTCTGGTCGATTCGGTAGTATCCACATGCTGAATTTTTAGATTGGAGTTTGGTGAATTGATAAATGTTGCATATACTAATATTTTTGTGGGTATTTGTAGTTTGATAGTCGTTTGTCCAAATTGAGATCCTCACACATGAAACTAATTTTAAATAGTGAATTTGCAACAAGAGGGTCAGGTCTCCTTCTAACTGTTTGGATATCAATAGGTTATTAGAATAAACTTGTAATAATGGAAAGAGAGATAAGGTTTTGGAATTTACTTAATTGTTTTACTTTCAGAATTATACAGTATTAAACCTGTGAAACTATCGTCAAAATGAACATTAATGAATATATAAAAAATTTAAACATAAAATAATTATAAAATTTTCAAAATCACATTGATAATCATGATTACTGAATTCAAAATTACAATGAAAATAGGTTGCCTTTTTCATCCATGTATCCAATAGATCATATTCCTTTTTGGCCTAAAATTTTCAGTGGGGCTATTCTATGAATCCGTGGAGGTGTTCCATGAACAATTTTATGATGAGGAATTTGCACCAAGAAAGTGCAATGCATGAATGTAAGGGGAGAAGATAAATGCTTGACCATAAGTACACGGAGACAAAGTGCACTTGAAATTAACAATCATTGCAGATATATTTGTAGCATAAGCATAATATTACAAAGAATACAAAAGAGGATAATAACAGTTATAGGTGATTGTGACCTGATGAGTTAGTTCATGTGGTTAAAGTGTTACGAATTGCAAGTGTGAGGGTGCAGAGCCAAGTCTCTAGGCTGGATACCTTAGTGAATGTCATGGGTGTCATTCGATATCTTTGTTGGATTAGTTTGCCAAAATTGCAACTGGCTGGTTAACCTTGGTTACCATCCTCAGAATGAGGGGAAGTGGCCAGTGGTAGGTGTGCATTTCATCAAAATATAGATATGGTAGGTGTGCATTTCATCAAAATATAGATAATGTGGTTTGTAGTTGGTTCAGTGCCCATTTAAAGAGGTTGATGGGTGTGCATTTCATCAAAATATAGACAAAGTAGTTTGTAGTTGGTTCAATGCCCATTTAAAGAGGTTGTAACTTGAAATATAATTCTTTTGGTTCAAAGTAGACGCAATCAAGCATAAAAGTTGTAGTAGTAGTAATTTTTACATAATGGTTGATTGGCTGCAACACTGATATATGTTGTTAAATATTTCCAGATATAATTTGAAAAGTTATCTGCGCTGTTGGTATTGTCATTTTTGTTGCTATTTATTGCAGGAGTCCATGGTTAATACTTCACATAAGGAGTCTATTTATAAAATCTTCATGTCCAAAATGTTGGCGGAATCTGAATTAGAAAGTGGATCATCAATGGAATACAGATGGAAGTTTAAGGCAGTTTTGTTTTTCAATAATTTTAGTATCTACACGTTTTGGCATCTGATGCAGAGTGCTTAAGTTTGTACTAGAAAATAGAGAATTGCATATAATGATATTTTTGTGGGTATTTTCAGTTTGATAGTTGTTTGTCCAAACTGAGATCCTCACACACAAAACTAATTTTAAACAGTGAATTTGCAATAGGAGGGTTAGGTCTCCTTCTAACTGTTTGGATATCAATAGGTTATTAGTATAAACTTGTAATAATGGAAAGAGAGATAAGGTTTTGGAATTTACTTAATTGTTTTATTTTCATAATTATACAGTATTAAACCTGTGAAACTACAGTCAAAATGAACATTAACGAATATATAAAAAATTTAAACATAAAATAATTATAAAATTTTCAAAATCACATTGATAATCATGATTACTAAATTCAAAATTACAACGAAAACATTTCGTCTTTTGCATCCATGTATCCAATAGATCATATTCCTTTTTGGCCTAAAATTTTCAGTGGGGTTGTTTTATGAATCTGTGGAGCTGTTCCATGAACAATTTTATGATGAGGAATTTGCACCAAGAAAGTGCAATGCATGAATGTAAGGGGAGAAGATAAATGCTTGACCATAAGTACACGGAGACAAAGTGCACTTGAAATTAACAACTATTGAATATATGTTTTAGCATAAGCATAATATTACAAAGAATACGAAAGAGGATAATAACAGTTATAGGTGATTGTGACCTGATGAGTTAGTTCATGTGGTTAAAGTGCTATGAATTGCAAGTGTGAGGTTGCAGAGCCAAGTCTCTAGGCTAGCTGCCTTTGTGAATGTCATGGGTTTCATTCGATGTCTCTGTTGGATTAGTTTGCCAAAATTGCAACTGGCTGGTTAACCTTGGTTACCATCCTCAGAATGAGGGGAAGTGGCCAGTGGTGGGTGTGCATTTCATCAAAATATAGATAATGTGGTTTGTAGTTGGTTCAATGCCCATTTAAAGAGGTTGGTGGGTGTGCATTTCATGAAAATATAGATAAAGTGGTTTATAGTTGGTTCAATGCCCATTTAAAGAGGTTGGAACTTGAAATCTAATTCTTTTGGTTCAGAGTAGATGTAATCAAGCATAAAAGTTGTAGTAGTAGTAATTTTTACATAATGGTTGATTGGTTGCAACACTGATATATGTTGTTAAATATTTCCAGATATAATCTGAAAAGTTATATGTGCTGTTGGTATTGTCATTGTTGTTGTTGTTTATTGTAGGAATCCATAGTTACTGCTTCACTTAAGGAGTCTATTTATAAAATCCTCATGTCCAAAATGCTAGCGGAATCTGAATTAGAAAGTGAATCATCAATGGAATACAGATGGAAGTTTAAGGCAGTTTTGTTTTTCAATAATTTTAGTACCTACATGTTTTGGCATCTGATGCAGAGTGCTTAAGTTTGTACTAGAAAATAGAGAATTGCATATACTGATATTTTTGTGGGTATTTGTAGTTTGATAGTCGTTTGTCCAAACTGAGATCCTCACACACGAAACTAATTTTAAACAGTGAATTTGCAACAAGAGGGTCAGGTCTCCTTCTAACTATTTGGATATGAATAGGTTATTAGAATAAACTTGTAATGATGGAAAGAGAGATAAGGTTTTGGAATTTACTTAATTGTTTTACTTTCAGAATTATACAGTATTAAACCTATGAAACTACAGTCAAAATGAACATTAATGAATATATAAAAAATTTAAACATAAAATAATTATAAAATTTTCAAAATCACATTGATAATCATGATTACTGAATTCAAAATTACAACGAAAACAGGTCGTCTTTTGCCATGTATCCAATAGATCATATTCCTTTTTGGCCTAAAATTTTAAGTGGGGCTGTTCTATGAATCCGAGGTGTTCCATGAACAATTTTATGATGAGGAATTTGCACCAAGAAAGTGCAATGCATGAATGTAGGGGGAGAAGATAAATGCTTGACCATAAGTACATGGAGACAAAGTGCACTTGAAATTAACAATCATTGTAGATATATTTGTAGCATAAGCATAATATTACAAAGAATACGAAAGAGGATAATAACAGTTATAGGTGATTGTGACCTGATGAGTTAGTTCATGTGGTTAAAGTGCTATGAATTGCAAGTATGAGGTTGCAGAGCCAAGTCTCTAGGCTGGTTGCCTTAGTGAATGTCATGGGTGTCATTCGATGTCTTTGTTGGATTAGTTTGCCAAAATTGCAATTGGCTGGTTAACCTTGGTTACCATCCTCAGAATGAGGGGAAGTGGCCAATGGTGGGTGTGCATTTCATCAAAATATAGATATGGTGGGTGTGCATTTCATCAAAATATAGATAATGTGGTTTATAGTTGGTTCAATGCCCATTTAAAGAGGTTGGTGGGTGTGCATTTCATCAAAATATAGATAAAGTGGTTTGCAGTTGGTTAAATGCCCATTTAAAGAGGTTGGAACTTGAAATCTAATTCTTTTGGTTCAGAGTAGATGTAATCAAGCATAAAATTTGTAGTGGTAGTAATCTATACATAATGGTTGATTGGCTGCAACACTGATATATGTTGTTAAATATTTCCATATATAATTTGAAAAGTTATCTGTGCTGTTGGTATTTTCATTGTTGTTGTTGTTTATTGCAGGAGTCCATGGTTATTGCTTCACATAAGGAGTCTATTTATAAAATCCTCATGTCCAAAATGCTGGCGGAATCTAAATTAGAAAGTGGATCATCAATGGCATACAGATGGAAGTTTAAGGCAATTTTGTTTTTCAATAATTTTAGTACCTACATGTTTTGGCATCTGATGCAGAGTGCTTAAGTTTGTACTAGAAAATAGAGAATTTAGGAAACAAAAATCGATGCCAAAGTTAAAGGAATGGAAAGGGTACCAGATCCACCAAAAGTAAGTCAAAATTTACAGGCATTAGAAGTAAAGGTCCGAGCCGAATTTTTTGGTTACTACAAAAGCATGATATATCTGGATTTCAAGCTCTTACTATGGTATACAGTTTAATAGAAAACTCATGGTTTTGATCTTTGCTTATCTGTTTTTACATCTATTTTGTTATAGCAGTCCTCTGAGAATGATTTGGAAGACAAGAAGATATTCAAGGGTCAACCTTATTTCATTTCAGATCTTAAAAGTTGTGTCCTAACTGCAAAGACAATTTTGAAAGAAAAAGAACATGAAAACACTATCTTATGCCAAAAAATACATCAATACAAAACTCGGTGGTCAACGTACGATGTTGAACTAGCCTCCATTGAGAAAATGTGGCAGAATAATATGACTTCATTACAGCAAAGCATTTCTTCAGTGAAAAAAAGCTTGGCAGTTGATAGAATGGTTATCCAATAGGAAAAGGAAAAATATGGTGATTTAGATATTTACACTGACGTGTCTCAAGAACATGTTAGAAGACATGTTCCACCACATGATGATGACTTTGACTGGGATGAAGCTACTTCAGCTGAAACAAAGACTCCTAATCCTCATCACACACCCCAGAGTCATCTTCAAGATTCAAAGTTTGGTCTTAGTTTGGAACTTGATGTAGAACATGCTGTTATTGGTCCAAATATGAATGATATTGTGGAGTTGATAGTGGATGTTTCCACCCAAATTGGATAGTGCACTAAGGAGAGGATATTAAAGTGACTAATTTAATCATTCATTTGTTTGGCATGAGAATTCTTGGTATTTTAGTTCCACATGCCCTATTGATGCAGGGTAAATAGATGCAGTTCATTTTTTAGGATTCACTACTATTTTTCCCTCGTAAAAGGCGCAAGGCATTTTTATATAAAATTGTTTTAAGCGAGTCTTTCTTTGCATTATTTAGGAAGCAAGCCACACCACATTTTGTGAAAAGCTAGAAGACACGAATAAGTTGAAAATTGTCTTGTATATGCAACACACAATAAACATCAGTAGATGTAAGCAAGCACAAAGGCTATAGTAGTAGCAATTTTTACATAATGGTTGATTGGATGCAACACTGATATGCTTGCTTACTTGAGTGTTTTGGTAGCCACTTGTAAAATGAATTATTTTTGGTGATTTTCTTGGAATTATAAAATGAATTTGATCTCTGTCATGTCTCTCTCATGTTACTAGATGTATTGATTTTCTTCTTATGTTGTTAATTATTTCCAGATATAATGCTTCTTCTTTTAGATTAAACTTGAATATGTATTTTCAAGGTCTTATTTTACAAACTACTGCAGAACCAAAATCTGCATGACACATAAGAATAAAGACATAGTATAAGATAAAATTTTGAAACAAAAATGCATATGATTAAGCCCATGCCCTAATTATAATTACAAAGAGCATCTATATGCTTATTTGAAGCCTTGTACCTTGAAGACTTTTCTAATATCAATGTTCTATTATTAATACTCTGTGCCTTACATGTTCTGCTTTGATTGATATCCACTCACAGGGGTTGATTCAGAAAGCCAAGGAGAAGTTTATTCACTTCCTCTAGAAACTGTTCCTAGACAAAATGACTTCCTTCTAGAAAAAAATGATCTCTAGATTGGGCACAACAGACTTTATCATCTCACTGTTGACATAGTACTCCACTCCTAGAAATTTTAGAAAATAATCCTTGGTACCCATGATCACAAGGGAAGGATCTTGAATAGTGTGTTCATTGAAAAGGGTCAATCTCCTAGGATCCCTGTAAATTAAATGTTCAAAACAAAGATCAATCTTGAGTATTTGTAAGTTTATGGTGATTTATAATTAAATGAAAGGAAAGGGAAAACCAAGGTTTACCTTTTGATGCAAAGGTATGGGACTTGCATAGGGAATACAAAACTAGATTTCTCATACACACTTGAATACATCTAAAGATCATCCCCAATGAACCATGGTGGCAATGGTTTGGGAGGATCATAGAAATCCATTACCACCTTACCATTTTCTTCCACGGGTAGTTCACTACTAGAGAAAAGAGTATATATATTTCTTACCATTGTTTTTACATCAAAACGCCCAAGATCGGCCAAGCCTCTCCCGATTCAGAAAGCCAAGGAGAAGTTTATTCACTTCCTCTGGAAACTTTTCCTCAACAAAATGGCTTCCTTCTAGAAAAAAAATGATCTCTAGATTGGGCACAACATACTTTAGCATCTCACTGTTGACATAATACTCCACTCCTGGAAATTTCAGAAAATAATCCGCGTTACCCATGATCACAAGGGAAGTAGTTTGAATAGTGCGTTCATTGAAAAGGGTTAATCACCCAGGATCCCTGTAAATTAATTGTTCAAAACAAAGATCAAACTTGAGTATCTGTAAGTTTATATATAGTTATTTATAATGAAATGAAAGCAAAAGGAAAACCAAGGTTTACCTTTTGCTGCAAAGGTATGGGACTTGCTTAGGGAACACAAAACTAGATTTCTCATACAAGCTTGAATACATCTGAAGATCATCCTCAATAAACCATGGTGGCAATTGTTTGGAAGGATCATAGAGATCCATTACCTCCTTATCATCTTCTTCCACAGGCAGTTCACTACTAGAGAAAAGAGTATATATATTCCTTACCACTATTTTTACATCAAAATGCCCAAGATCTGCCAATCCTCTCTCGGGTTCCTATAATGATGAATCCGAAGGAGACATTCAGAAAATTTGATGAGGGCTGCTATCATTATTTAAAGAAGAACCTAGTTTTTGATACAAATTTCCTTGTTCAATGCATATTTTAAGCACAAAGGGGAGAAAACGTACTTGCCAATGTCTAAAATAGATGCCTTTAGGAGCTGAGTCCCATTTATCCAGTACTCTGGGTTTCAAGTAAGGTATACCCAATGTTACAATTCCTTTCACTCGATCTAGATGACACAAATCTAAATAATATGCAACAACTGCTCCAAAATCCTTCCCCACAACCAACACTTGCTTCATGAAATGTAGTTTGAACTTTGAAATATGTTAATTACGATATATAGATACTAAGTTTCCAACTACTATTGTTTGCATGAACATAGAGCCACCTTAATCAGGAATTTTTTGAGCACAGAGAACATGAAAGCATAACCAGCATAGAACATATTAACATGAATCAAAGTTCATGAATCAAAACTTATTTTTTTAAAAATTTTGATCATTTTCTTTATAGATATTAGTCCTATTAGTCCTATTTTCAATCTAAAAAGGATATCCATTTTATTAATGAATAAGTGGAGTTATTATTTCTTAATGTACTAGATGAGAAGAAGTATTTTTGAAATGGCTCAGGTGAAAACCGTTTATTGGCGAAAACATATGAAAAAACAAATTATTTCTTCTAAATAAAATAAATATATTTTAATTTGAAATGGCTGAGGTGAAAACAATTTATTGGTGAAAACATATGAAAAGACAAATTATTTCTTCTAAATAAAATAAATCTATTTTAATTAATAGAATTTTATATGGTTTCCAACTTATTGTTTATATTAATAGAAGCTCAAGGAAGGCTTTTTTCTTTTGTTGAATCATACATCAAGCGAGAGATTGTGGGGGCTGATCATGGCTAAGGGTTCATGGACAAATTACTTTGCCAACAAAGGAACGTAGTTTGAAACCTAAAGATTTCATTCTATGCTCCAAGCCTCGAGTTTCAAGAAATGTGTTCTTCTTTGATGTCATTGATGGTGAATCAGATCATCTACTATGCTTTCTTCTATGAATTAAATTTTTAAAATCTACTACCAAGGTTTTGATGTAAAACTTTTGACAAGCTGGCCAAGCAGATCGACAAGTGACAGTTACCCACAATACCATGCTTTTTCATCTTGTATCTTCCTTCCATGTAGTACTAACTCATATGTAAAGGCGCCAGCTCAGTTGGTTATGTAATATCTATCGTCATGTAGGTTTATTTTTAATCTACAGTATATTACAGGGGTGCTCCATTTTATATTTCCTCTGTGCTGTGGAGCCACCCATAGCTTGTTTCCTTTGTATATAGAAAGTAAGCTGGTCTCTTTGCCTAGATTCTTAATGATTGGGTATAAAAATAATCATATATTTAAAATGACAGAATCTGGATTCTCTACACAATATCGCAGATCTCCCTTATTGGTCATTCTCACTAATATTCATGGTATCATCAAGTAAGAGATTGTGGGGGTTGATCATGGCTAAGGGTTCATGGACAAAGATTACTTTGCCAACAAAGGAGAGTAGTTTGAAACCTAAAGATTTCATTCTATGCTCCAAGCTCCAAGTTTCAAGAAATGTGTTCTTGTTTGATGTTCTTCATGGTGAATTAGACCATCTATTATGCTTGCTTCTATGAATTAAAATCTATGAGAACTAGGTAGCCACCAAGGTTTTGATATAAAACTTCTGATGTGCTGGCCAAGCAGATCGACAAGTGACAGTTACCCACAGTACCATGCTTTTTCATCTTTTATCTTCCTTCCACGTAGTACTAACTCATATAGTTGATATCTTCTGGTTAATTGATGCATCTCTTGAGCGTGTTTTTGGAAAAACAATTGATATCCTCTGGTTAATTGATGTATTTCTTGAGCTTTGATGTTTGCATATGAAATCTCTAGCTTTATGTATCTCATTTGGTCTTTAATGTTTTCTTTATTAGCAATAGATTCATCATGTTAAAAAAATTGCTAGCATCGACCATATGAGGAAACACAAAGAACTTAAACCATCTTTGCATCTTATTTAGATTTTCCCATTCCCATGTCGTAATTGTTCCTCAATTTATTCCTTACGGCGTTTTATTTGCAACATCTGGCGCAAATGCTAGTTAAATTTGTATATTGTAAGTGTTTAACGCATTGGATATAAGCGACCGATGGTAATATAATTGACAAAAAAATATTGGCAAGCTTTATGAATCCAAGTAATCAGAAGTTTAAATCCATAGACATGTCTCAATGATCAAACCTAAAAAAAATTCTAATGCATATATATACTAATTATACGTAAAGGTGTTCGAAAAAAATAAATTTAATATAAGTTTAAATCTTTAGAGGTCTTGCTATAAATTTAAATCTATATAGGTTTTCAAGTTTAAGTTTTTAATGCGTAAATCTGGATAAGTTTTTAAAGGTAATTTTCTATTCGTAAATGCGCTTAAAGTGTTCAATACGTTTGGATCTAAGCTTTTAATGCATTTTGGTGTTAGTTATAAATAATATTCTTTTAATATATATTAAGTAGTGATGACGTTTTTAATGTGTATTAAGTGGTGATGATATGACCTACTATATATATTTTAATGTATATAATTTTTTTATTACGATGATGAATGTATAAATTTGAGTTTGTTGATTATGATGATGCAATTTGTTGTGACTCACTTATTAATATATGAGGAGGTTTTTTTTTAACTCAAATGATTATAAATAATTTATATGTTCTAATAGAAATTTGAGTATGATGAAAAGTATATCTATATATATAAGTGTTGAGTATAATAATGAAGAAGAAGAATATTTATATTTTTTAATTTATGTAAGTTTTAGTATGATTATGATAATAAAGAAAAATATTTATATTTTTCTTAACGTAGGTAAGTTTGAGTATAATGATAGTGATGATAATAATCCAATTTATTGTCTTTATATAGTAATAAAATTATTCATTAATATATGATGAGGGGTTAACTTAGTAGTATAGTAATGATGATGATGAAGAATATGTTCACTTTTTAAATTTGTATAAGTTTGAGTAGGATGATGATGTTGATGATTCAATTTGTTGTCTTTATATATTTGTAGACTCACTCATTTATATATGATGGGGAGATTTTTTAACTCAATAATAGGGTAATGCCATGCTAAGGTGTAAGAAGATGATGATAATAACGATGACAACAACAATGATGAGGAAGATGACAAGGAGGAGGATGATGACGATGATGATCACATGCACTTTGTATAAAATGTTAAATATTTATATGCTTACACAAATATATTTATATGTGTGCATATGAATAAATTTCTAGTGCATTTAAATATTTTCATAATGAGCTAATGTGATAAGTAAATATTTATAAGTTTTTAATGTGTAAATGTGTTTAAGTGTGCATAAGTGTTTGATATGCATTTTGATATAAGTTTTTAATGCATTTACCTTTGGATATAACTTTTTAATGCATTTTGGTTATATATATATATATATATATATATATATATATATAGATATATATATAAGTTTGATGATGAAAATGATGATGAACATCCAATAAGAAGGTATGAAATTAATTGAAACTCTTTAACATTTTATTTTTATGGTAAAAAAAAAGTGAGAGAAGAATTCCTAGATCACCATGATTTTGCTCATGTAAAATGTTAAGAATGTTGGTGAGGTGACAAATATTTTGAAAATTAGATCAAATGTGATGTAGGAACATCCATCTCCAGACAATTCATTTTGACTAGACCCTAAAAAGGTCATGTAAATTCCCAAAGTGAAAGGAAATTACATCAATTTGTAAATCTATATAAAATTAGAATTATTATTTTTGTTTTAATGACATGCATCCACGATGACTTGGTGATATTGGTCGAATCCGTCATCTGCAATCTGAACTAGGGTTTGAGTTAGGTTTTGGCGGTGGTAACCATGGCGGGTCATGAGGAGGGAGTTATGCTCCCTCCTACAGTGAAATAGCCATGAACAGAAGCAAGGAAACGGATCTTCATCGCTTCAAGAAACCAACGGAGGTGATAACTGAGGATACCAACACGGGAAATATCAAATCTCACAAACAGAGAGAAAATCATGAGGAAGAAAGCAGGGAGAAGAGGAAAGAGGGCAACAGTAAAAAAGATGCACCTTTGAGGGCGACAAGGGTCTGCAAACCCAAGTCGACCATCACTCGGGTCGTTTAAGTGAACCAATGCTATAGGTGCACAGAGATCACATGGCGGAACACGCAATTATATGCAAATTTATGGGGATTTGGCCGACAGAGAAGGCCTTACATGCATGGATAAGGAACCACTGGAAACCCAAGGGGGAAATAAACCTTCACCTTGGATCCAAGGGTTTCTTTACGATGGTGTTCACAAGCTTAGAAGATAAAGATAGAGTGTTTGAGGGAGGACCCTATTTTTATGCTGCTGCCGGCCTTTACATGCGACCATGGGTGATGAATTTTGTCCCACAACAAGAAATGTTCACTTCAGTACCGGTATGGATAAGACTATACCCCCTTCCTTTAGATTATTGGCTGCTGGAGTCACTAAAGGCTATCAGAAACAAACTAGGGCATTTTATAAAAACATCAGATGTGACATTAAGAGGCAAATATACTTCCTTCGCCCAGATTTGTGTGGAAATGGACCTATCTGGGGCACTCCCGGACGAGATCATTTTAGAATTTTATGATGAAGAATGGGTGTAGGCGGTGGACTATGAGCATGTCCCATTTAGGTGCCGTAACTGCCATGAACATGGGCACCTATATAGAGACTGCCCTTTAAACAAACTGGAGAGCAACAAAAAAACCACCACAAGCAAAGATCCCGAGGGTTTCACTAAGGTGGGGGGTAAGGGGAAAGGAGGAAAGTGGCACCAAAATAAAATCAACGAGGATGAGAAACAAAGCCATAATAGTTTTAAAATCTTAGAAGAAGAAGATGGAAACAATGGGGTAAACCAGAAATCAGAGACTAAAACGAATGAGAAAGATAGGGATACTAGCATGGAGGACATACCAGAGAATAGCTGTTATAGACATTTTTGGGCACTTCAACCCCAATCATAAATGTCCATAAACTGAGGGCTCCTAAGTCCCTAAAAGTGTTGCTTCACTTCCTAAAGGAACAAGGTCAGCTGATTACATCATCTCCCAGAAAGTTCTCCACTAAAACTGCCATAAATGGGTTAAAAATGGACCATACTGAAAAAAGTGCAGAGGGTGCGATGCATATCACCTT
>APFE030233659.1:180184-199574 GCA_000404065.3 Pinus taeda
GTTTTCTGGTGTATATTCATAGTGTTGGGTGATCTAAGCTTTACTTGAGGTGAAGAAGGGCTTTCTCGCTGGAGGATGATGCTAGGTCAGAACATATGGTTGTAATCCTCTTGCTACTTTTCATCTTAATAAATCTATTCAAGTTTTCCTCCATATTCTTGTATGTTTACTTATATATGCATTTGTATGGTTAATGCACATCTGGTCCTGTGTTATTTATGAATATAGATCTTTGTTCTTCGATAGTAGTATATTGCTATGATTCCACAGGTGCTTTTTGAAGCTAGGCATACGAAGAAGAAGCAGCGAAGCTCTATCAGGAAAGAGAGGAATCAAACAAGGAAATCAAGCGCAAGACTAAGGTTGGTCTCCTTTGTTCCACTCCTATCTATTTTCATAAAGGAAAGCGGAAGTAGACTTTACTTGTTTGTTTCTAAGATAACTACCAGTCTTAGTGGGAATAACAGCATCCGAGTGGACACTATTTCCGGTAACAATAGCCAACAAAAGGATGATCTACCAAGCATTATGGAGCTCAGTAGGGACCATGAAATGACCCCAAGTGAGGCGGGAACGGAGGACCATGAACTACAGGAGATTCTTGAAAGGGAGAACTTGGATCTAGAAAATTTTTTGGAACAGGGTATTACCAAAGGGCTTGACTCCCTGCCAAAAGAGGAGTTTGACAAGGTTCAACAACTCTTCCTATGGAGATCCCAATCGAAGGGTTCTGGAATCAAAAGAAATCATGATAGCTAGGGAAATAGAGGGATGAAGATAATGGAGGAAACACCGGGGCACTCTTCCAAGAACCGAGGTAGGAAAAGAGGAAGGAAAAGACAGAATGAGCTGCTGACAGAATGTGGAAAACTCATGATCAACTCAGGTAAGATGAAATATCTCACCAGTTACTCTTTTATAAACCTTTCTTAATGAAACTTACAACCTGGAACATTAGGGGCCTAGGAAGTAAAAGGAAACAAAGAAATCTTAGCAGTAGAGTAAAAGAAGAAAAACCAAATATGGTTTTCATACAGGAAACAAATTGTTCGATGGACAAAATGAAAGAAATACATAGCAAATGGTTAAGCAAGTATGAGTATCTAGAGGTTAAGGCAGACAACTCAGTAGGAGGGATTCTCATGCTTTGGGATCCCCAAAAACTTGGAATCCTGGATGTAGAAGAATCCAGGAACTATCTTTCACTGGTAATACAACCTGTGGGTGATAAAGAGATTTACATGTTTACAAATGTCTATGGTCCTCAAAATCTAAAAGACAAACTCAAGCTTCTCACTTCCCTTGAGGAGATAAGAGAGAGATATCCCGATATGCACTGGATTTTGGTAGGAGATTTCAATATGATCAAATCTCTTACAGAGAAAAAAGGTGGCACTAGAACACTAGGTAGAGGCACCATGGGCTTCTAGGACTTCATAAATAACATGAGATTAGTGGATGCTGAAACCATAAATGACACTTTCACCTGGAATAATAGGAGAGGAGGGGCTTCTCAAATTGCCTCTAAACTAGATAGATTCATAATCTCAGAGGACATGTTTCTCACAGGCCTTGACATGTTAGCTTTAATCCTTCCTTTTGGAGGCTTAGACCATTGGCCTGTCCAGCTTGAAGCCACCTTTATGGGTACACCGAGGAAAAGACCTTTTAGGTTTGAAAATGTCTGGCTCTCTCAACTTGACTTCACCAACAATATTGATAAATGGTGGATGGAGGACTTGCCCTCTCAAAGCACTAAAATGTTCATGCTACAATCAATACTTAAACACATCAAATTCAGACTCAATGAATGGAACAAAAAACAGTTTGGTAACATTTTCAAAGCCAAAAAAGAAGTTGAACAAAAACTTCATGGGATTAATCAGCTCATGATCACAGATAGTTTTATCGAGGAAGGAAAACTCAGGCTAACTCTCCTCAGGAAGAATGGGATGATAGGTGAAGGCAAGAGGAGATTTTCTGGAGATAAAAATTGAGAGTACAATGGATTAGAGAAGGGGAAAGAAACACATTCTTTTCATAAATCAACTTTGAGTCACAGGTCACACAACAGAATTTTAAAACTCAGACATTCTCAAGGGAAAGAGTTCGTCACCCATAAAGAAATGGAATCTGTCTTAGTAAAACACTTCCTTAGCATTGCAAAGGAGCCTCTCTTAGATAGGTCACAATTCATCAACAAATTCACAAGGTATATTCCCAAGCTTGTAACAAGGGAAGACAATCATAATCTGAACAGGCTAGTGTCTGAAGATGAGGTCAAAGAATTAAGTTATCAATGAGATGCAAAATGGGAAATATCCTCGCTTGGATGGATTCAATGTGTACTTCTTCAAAGCATGCTGGAAAACAGTCAAACAAGACATACTTGATGCAATGGAAGACTCAAGAAGATCTAGATCAGTCTTGAAGGCTCTCAATGCCTCTTTCATAGCTTTGATTCCAAAGCCGGAAAAAGCTATGACACCAGACAGATTCAGACCCATATCTTTATGTAATGTGGTGTACAAAATTATTTCCAAAGTGATCGCTAACAGACTCAAGCCCCTTCTTCCAGCTCTTGTCTCAGAGGAGCAAATTGGTTATGTGGAAGGAAGACAGATCCTCAACAACATCATATAAGCTCATGAGATGGTACATTCTCTTAATAGCAATAAGCAAGCAGGTATGATTATACATCTTGACCTAGTGAAATATTACGACAAGCTAAGCTAGTCTTACGTCAGGGTAGTGCTTAAAGCTTATGGTTTTGACCACAATTAGATCATATGGGTTATGGCCCTTGCATCCATGGCTAGTTTTTCAATCCTTCTTAATGGCTCGCCCTCAAGAACCTTCATGACTTTTAGGGGTCTAAGACAAGGAGATCCACTCTCCGCCTTCCTCTTTGTGCTCATGATGGAAGGGATAGGCAGAGCGATAAAAATGGCAAGTGCTGAGGGAATAATCTAGGGTTTGAAACTCACCATAGATGGAGCTACTTCAACTCACCAAAAATTTGTGGATGACACTATGTTTCAGGGTATTCGCATGGTCAAGGAAGCCAAAGCTTTAAAAAAAATCTTGAATGACTTTGCTATGGCCGCTGGTACAAAGGTAAGCCTTGACAAATCAAAATTTTTCTTTTTTAACACTGGCATTGCTATTCAAAGAAACCTTTCCAGAATACTAGGGTTCTAAAGGGATCAGTTACCCTCTAAGTACCTTGGAGTGCCCCTTACAGAAAAACCTCTAAGTAGGGGAGTGTGGGAGTCGGACATTAACAAACTTCAAGATAGGGTCAGGAAATGGGCATGCAGATCCTTGAATATTGTAGGGTGCCTTGTGCTCACAAAAGCTGTCCGACAGGGCATACCCATTTTCATGATGTCAGCTCTATTGGCTCCTAAAGGAGTTTTGCAATAGATAAAGAACATTGAAAGATATTTTCTTTGGGGAAAAGGGGGTGAGAAAAAGAAATAGGCTTTGGTAGCTTGGTACAAGCTCTGTAAACCTAAGGCCCATGGAGGTTTGGGGCTTCATGACCCGGAAACCATCAATAGAGTTTCGGGTGCAAAGCTCTAGTGGAAATGGCTTAAGGAATCAGAAACCCCATGGGCCAAGATTTGGAAACAGAAATATGCAAATAATTGGCAGGAGAGGGATCATATTAGAATGTCTGGGCTTATTAAGGGGTCCCAC
Source organism: Pinus taeda (assembly GCA_000404065.3). Taxonomy (NCBI): domain Eukaryota; kingdom Viridiplantae; phylum Streptophyta; class Pinopsida; order Pinales; family Pinaceae; genus Pinus; species Pinus taeda. Next base: position 183,887 of record APFE030233659.1, read on the forward strand.
ATTTGGAATCTTTCTTGGGAAAATAGAGGCATTATCCAGCAGCACAGCTTCTGCGAGATCCGAGCTGGGAACCCGGCAAGATTCTGGGAGGACAACTGGTAGCAAGAACCAAACTTGTTTGGGGAAGAACTAACCGATCTCAAGAATGACACTAAAAACAAAGGTTTATGCATGGTAAGTGACTTCTTGGATCAGGTAAGGAACAATGGCAATGGAGAATATGGAAGGATCTAGGCTATAGGGAAGAGAGCCCTTTAAAAGCTCAGGTAGACTCTCTTGCTATGGACTTGGAACAGAGGAAGATTTTGGTATCATCCTCGTCTGAACAACTAAGATGGGGAAGAAACGCAGAAGGTAAATTTAACCTCAAAGAAGCCAAAATGAATAGCCCTAGCGTGTGATTATCAAAACCCTGATAAGGTATGGAAGGAACTTTGGCAGCACCCACATTGAATGAAAATAAATTTGTTTATGTGGCTGGTTCAACATAAGAAAATTCTAACATGGGAAAATCTTCCGAAGAAAGGTTTTGTTGGCCCATCCAAATGCTATCTATGTGGTTCACAAGAGGAGACGATGGAACACTTACTCAACCCATTCCCATTCACCTCCACCTTGTGGGATTGGATGGCCTCAGTCTTCAGAAAAACTAATAGGGATTGTGTCAACATTACCAACACTTTGAAGCATTGGGGAAAAGACTTCTCAGGCAATGAGATCATTAACAAAGCTTGGACTCTGGTTTCAGGCTTCTTAATATAGGATGTTTGGAAAGAAAGCAATGGCAGGATTTTCAAGAACAAAACTGGCTCAACCCAGAACACTATTGCACAAATATTAAGATAGCTCAAAAACACTATTGGTGCCATGTTAGGGAGACCTCTTGAGAACTTGACTCTACCCCAGGACGCTCATATACTACTTAGTTAGGTCTCCATTTTCTAGTTCCCCAGAGAATAAACAAGGATGTGAGCGATATAAATGATGGTAAAGACTTTTGGCAACCTCCTCCTCATGGTTTCTTGAAAATTAACATAGATGGAGCCTCCAAAGGTAACCAAAGGATGGCTGGTTTTGGCGGGGTTATCAGAGATGAGCAGGGGTGCATAAAGGACATCTTTCATAGTCATCTAGGGAAAACCACAAATAACATGACGGAGCTCATGGGCTTAGAGCAATGCCTGGAAATACTAGTAGAGTCTAATTCTCATAATGCCATCATTGAAGTAGACTCTGAGTTGGTTATTAATGCAGCCAAGAAGATATGTAATGGAAAAGCACTTGGACAAGTTTCAAAACAGTGGCAGCTTTTGTAGGTCTTTCAGTGCATTCATTCCCACCTACAATCCCTGAGAACGACTAACTTTGTTCATGCGCAAAGAAAAGCCAATATGCTAGCTGATCGTCTAGCGAATGAGGGAGTGTTGTGCAAGGAAAGTTACAACAGGTTTGCTTGGGATTCGACACCCTCAGAGAAATTGTATGAGGATTGTCAAAGATAGGTAGCCAAAGACATGGAAAACTTCCAAACTATTAGGAATGAATAAGAAGGAAGACTAGGGGAAGCAGGAGAAAGCGGAAGCGTAAATATTTCTTAACCATTGATCCACTGGGAAAAAGAACAAGAAAAATGCTTAAAATAGAGCTTTATACAGGGGAGAGGCACTCAGTAAACATAGACCTCTTAGAAGGTCGCCGGCCACAAATCTTGATAGCCTTTGTCATCGAATGGCCATCGGGTGGGTAAGTAATCGAAGGTTAACCATGCAAGTAGACTTGAAGTTTTTTAGATTAGAGGTTTATAATCTCCATAGGGTATGAAAAAAGGGTAAAGGACATGTAGGTTTCTTTTCGATATCTCGGAAGACCGTCAGATCAATAGGGGCTCACTCGTGTGGTTCTCGGGTTCTAAAAGTGATCGGAGCTTAAGTCTCAATCCAGACCCGAACATTTATAAAACAATGGCTCACAATCCTTATCAGGTCTATGAACCAGGTAAAAGGGGTGCATGTTGCTGAGATGATAGTGTTCATGACCTCTAGATCTCATGGGAGCTTGATTGAAAGGACATCGAGTTTCAACATAGGAGGAGGCTAGGTCCAAAAACGAACCCTCAGTTTTACACTTTGACTATTTATTTACCTTGTCGGATCCGTAAAGTTGATAAAAACCATCACAGGGGGTCCCATCGAATGGCCATCGGGTTGGTTCATGGATGGTGACTTAAATTGTAATCTCAGGTTGAGGGTTTCGAGGTTTTTTTGAGTTGTGTAGTTGGTTACTCATCATAGGGTTTGCCCTTGAAGGACCTTACTTTTGTAAAGCCATGTAACATATGTAAATTTTCTTGCGGTTAATAGAAGGCTCCACTCTTATTTGACCCAAAAAAAAAGTAATTATATGCATCCACATTCTAGCAAAATATGGATTGTTCGGTTGTTTTGATGAGCTAGTAATTTGTCCAAATCTATGTGTGTATAGGCAACAAGTGCTTAGCTAAGTTGTGAGTTAGTTTTATATTTCCGGGATAGATGTCCCATGTGATTATTTTATTGGAATATTTTCTTGCTCTAAATATTATGTAGAGAGAGAAGAGCATATGGGAATTAGAGAAAAAAATCAGTCGAGGAGGTTGAAAAGGAGACTAGGCAGTGAGTCCATCATAAATCCCTATAATATGTTTCTTTCTTGAGATATAATAGAAACTGAGTTTTCCCATGGAAATTTCATGGGTTTTTCATTCTTAGCCTGAATATATAAGTATATCTATATCTATCTCTATATCTATATATATTATATTATATATATAATATATCTATATATATATATATTATTATATATTAATATATTAGATATATGTATATAAGTTCGTTCCCTATTGGAGTGGGTAGTATCATGGTATTAAAATAAATATTATTTATGTGGCTTTGGTGTATGCCCAACTCAATATTTGGCATGGAGTTCAAGGGAAGGAAAGTGAAGATCGACCTTGCGTGGCTAAGTCAATATAGACCTTCATCTGTTGAAGTTGGCATATATGTTCTTTTTTTCAATTTGGTCTCGATGTAGTGAACATCCTAATTGATACTAAGAGAGTGAGGCCTTGAGTTGAATTCAAAGGTTATGAAGAAGGTGAGAAGAAAGAACCTATGATATGAGAAGGGGAATTCCTTAAAATATATGGGTTATGAGAGGCCAAGTTAAGAAGTATCTCAGAAAGGTGCCAGTACATAGTAGGAGAGGCACAGGAATTTGATCCCAAACTTGGCATATTTAAAATTGATTGCATAGGTCTCTGGATGGAGTGGATCTTGGCACTAATTCATTGTTTGACTTGAGGCATAACGGAAGTGAGATGAAGTTTGGGTCTTCAGCCCTTTTACTTGTTCAAGAGGGAAACCCTAAAATTGTTTAAGTAGATCCATCCCACAAGTGAGTTGGTTGTGCACTCAGGCCACAAACTAAGTTGGATAGTCAAACCTCCATGGAATTTGTTTGAAAAAGAGAAACAACTGAGTACCTGAGCCCAGACCAAGTTCAAGCCATCCAAGTAAGTTGGGTTAGTCGTCTCTGACCTCAGTCAATGTGGTTGACTAGTTGTGTATTTTAATGTGGATTATTTTACACCACCTGAATCCCCTAACTAGCAGAGTACGAGCAAGAATTTCCTCCACAGTTTGACCACAATAATGGATTTTGGTGGAGAACCATGATGGTAGAGAATTTGGTCAAAATAATTCACGTGACCATAGTTTGGAGGAGGGTGGTTTAAGCATATAACAAGGACCTTGTGTGTTTTTTGACCAATAGAGACACCACAAAATTGTGGCTTCAATACCACAATATCCATTACTATACCCATGTGTCTTAGAGAAAATTTTGAAATTGGTGAGTTCAAGGAACATGGGGTGTGTTACCCACCACTTTGTGGGTGATATCCCCAAGAGAATTTTTTTTCCATGATGAGCCTCAGCTGAAAGCCAATAGCCCCTTATAGCCTCCTACTAGCTTGTTGTGCCATTTCTCTGCCACTTGAGCCAGCCATGTGGTCCCTTACCCACCTGTATTGATTGTATGTTTGAAGGTGGGCCTCCTAAATCTAAAGGTATGTCTTGTCATTTGGTAATTGAGTATTAGGTTTACTTATAATGGATACTTCTGGGTATAGATTGATGGTGGGATTTGGCAGAAAGGGTGGGCTTAGTTTATGCTCTTGTCCTCTTGATTTATTTTGTTGTTACCCTCGGTCTTAGTCCTGTGGGATCTCCTTTATTGACCATTTAATTCTAGAGTGGTACTACTTGGGAAACCCTAACTTTGGGTGCATGGTCCCACTCCTTTATCCACATATATTACTTCCTTTCCACTCACTATATCCCATTCATCATTTCTCCCACCTGGGTCCACATTTCGATTCTGGGTCCACATAGGGCCAACCTCCTTATCCACTTACCCTCACCTTGGGTCAGGCCTGGAATGATGCCCCAAAGGTTGAAGCAACTAAAAGAAAAAGAAAAAAGCATAATTGGCCACATTTAATAGGAAATTGTACCACAAAATGCAAAAGATGGTTGGGACAAAAATATTTAACATGTGGGAAAAAACCATACATGAGCTCTACCCCAACCCATGGTCATCACCCTAGTTTGATAGGCCCTAGATGAGCGCCCTTTATCATTCAGGAACCCATGATTGTCCCAACCCCTGGAGGGAAATGAACCACCCTACCTAAAATGGGGTAATCACTGTTGTATCTCACACATCATGCTCTTGTACTTTGAGCTCCGAGCAGTTAATTAATGAAAATTCATAAAAGGAAAAATATATGTAAATAAGGGTGGGAAAATCAAGGTCGAGGCACCTCATGTACCATGATTGCTCCCTCCTACACATTACATACCCAGGTGTGGGCTTCCCCTTAACTAGCTACCCTTATTCCCCAATACGTGGCCTAGGATCAACCCTCTCATTCCCTACTCCATTAAACTTATTTGTCACTTTACAACCCCGTTATAGGGATGTACCTTGGACATACTATTCCATTTAAGGGTTGAAACCACCTAATAATGTACTTGGTTCACCCCCTATGGAGCTTGGAGACACTAGCACATGCCAAAGCCCACTACGGCATTATGAAGTGCCCACTTTGTTATCCACATTTTTGTAAACACTTTTACCCAATTATTTTAATGACTAGTTGTATTGGAAGCCTAGGGTACACATTGGATCTTATGCAGGATTAAAGGTGGTTTTCATTTGGGTTTAGTCTCCCTATACGGGATCCTAACCCTAAGAGGTCTACATTGACATATATAGGGTGTGCATAGAGAGACATTGGCCTCCACAACAACAAACATCACTCCATAGATCTTCATCGATGCTTAGAGACTACTAGCGATCCACTTTTGGGATGATGGTGATATGCTTGGTACATTATGCCCAACAGGCATGCACAAGAGGCCCACACTCTTGGCACCTGGGTGTCTCAGGATTTGTAAGATGTCATGGAAACATTCATTACACCACTCAGACCCTTGCAAAGGATCTACAAACATCTTTGATTCATAAGGAGACCCATGGGGTCATTTATGCGTCGTTAGATCCATTAAGACTACCACAGGTCTACTACTTGGATAATAAGGGGCCATGCCCTTGTCCATCATATTCTGAGGAATTTACTCCTTAGTATGGCACTTCATAACATTATTAGGCCTTCAGAGGGGCCCACGACATGTACGTATTATTATTTGGCCCCTTGTGAGACTTATTTTTACATTCGTGAGCTAGTTTGTTGGACTTGTCACCAATAGGGGTTTTATTTGCACATTATTTTATCATTAGGGGCTAATGGAGGCCCATAGGATAATTTTAACTCCTTAGGAGGCTATATATGGATGTTAGATACATTCATTTGGAAGATTACTTGACTTGTGATCTCTCTAATCGTAGAGAACTTGGAATGTTTTCCTTGGAGGATATTTTATGGAAATGGATAAATTTTGACGTATGGATTTGGGCTATTTTTTTTTCTTAGAGCTTTGTCTTGCAAATGAAATTTTGGTTGGATATATTCTATAATGTTGTAAGTAAATTTTGACGTTGTTATTCTTGTTGTTTCATACTGCTAAAATTAGGGCTAGTTGATGCATAATTGAAATGTGGAATTTAGCATGTTTTAGCTAATTTAATGAATGGGCCAATGTTATATGAATGAAATGTACTAGATATTATTTGTCTCAATAATATTTCATCCTTTGATTTCAAGTATAAATGCTTGAAGGTCACTTTTTTTTCTTTCTCTCAACATTGGATGAAGCTGACTTTTCGGGCCTCCAACTTGATCAAGAAACCAAGTTCTTACTCATTATCATCCTTGACTCCATATCCCCAAGTGAATTAGGCACTAATACTTAAAAAGGGTGATCATTTTAACCCTCTTTTACCCTTTTCCCTTTTTTCCCTAGGGCTAGCTCCATTAGGTCACCTAGTGCATCAATTTCCTGGTAATTGACCCAAAGAAATATTCTGATCTCCTACAGGTTACTGCGCTGATGGGTCCCCTCCCTCTCCCCCAAATTTGAGGCATTTCTAATGGTGGAATCTCTGTGAAACCCAAGACCTAGCTCTAGGATCGAATTTTTCCTAGACATCCCCAAGGCTAGACCTCAACAGGATCAATTCAACCTTTTGATGTAAATATTCTTGTTTGTTCCTTTCCTTTTGACCTTGTCTAGGATAAGAACACCATTGGTTGCTACATTCCATCCTTGAACCTAGACTAGGTCCACTTGGCCCCATGTGGTCCCACCTCTCAATAAAGGTTATTGGTCAAAGACCATTTGGGAATCCTAGTTTCCCAATGATTATAGCGATTGAGAACCTCTTCTATAAGCCTATTCCTTCTCCCTCAACCCTCCAATCCTCACCCCTTACCCCTGAAGGATCAAGCCCCTTGCTTAAAGAGAAAGAAAGTTCTATTCTTCACTCCATCCTTGGGAAAGGGTTTCCAGGGTCACTTTCCACGTATCCATTTTCATATACTTTACAAGTGATCCCTACACTACTGGGACTCCTCCCATCAGTGAAAGTCTGTAAAGAGAAAGGAGATTTAGTTGTGGTGACAGTGGGCTAAGCCTCTACCATTTCCCTTAACCTAAAAGTTGCCCTCTTAGGAACCCCTTTTAGGTCCCCTACTAGTTTGAGTGGTAACAAGGTGTATCCACTCATTAACAATACAATATTTTTCTTGAAAATAAGAGCATAATTTTGGATTGATAGACTGGAATGAGCATCTTGTGGGTTAGCTCCAATTTGGGGGACTATTAAGCCATAATTGTGTTAATGTGGTTGGGTGTGTCAAAGTGGTATCAGAGCAGAAATAACACTATCTTGGGATAAACTGATAAGTTTTGTGTTGCAGGAGTTTTGCAGCCATTGAATGTTAAAAAAAAACAGGATGATAATAAATAATTTAATGAGGGAGGCCTTAGGATAGAGATTCTAGCTAGCAAGAAAACTGAAGATATTTTATTAAAAAAGGAAAGGGAGCTCAGAGGTTGAAGAGGTATTATCCAAAAAAAACACAAAAGAGTTCAGAGCAGAGTACACATGAGAAGAGGAAAAAGCCCCAGTGCTAAATAGACATCGAATGTAAGTTTGGTCTTTAAGTTTTTATTCTAATTTGGTGAAGAAGTTGATAATTGCATGTATCGGTTATCACAACTAGAGAAGTTATGAGAATTGCAGGAAAACCCTATCGATAGGAGAATTCATGGTAACTTTGAAGAGAAGAGAACTAGTAGTGTTTTGAAAGACTATTGTAGAAAGGAACCTGCAGCAGAGAGGATGCATCTAAATAATTCCATCTGAGGTTGGAACGGAGAGAATGGTAAATAGGAAGTCCTCAAAGATGACAGAATGCGAGAAGTTCTCAAGAGGTGAGAAAGGTGCAACAACCAGAGAGGATCAAGGGGTGCTCAAGAGGTTACAGGGGAGGGATCTAGAGGAACAACAATAGCTAGGTTGAGGTAAGGTGTTCAAGTAACAAGTGAGGTATGACTTGTTACAGGGCTACGTTGCAAAAAATTATGAGCATGGAGAGGCTCACGTAGAAAGGAAGATAAATGACCATTGTTGGTCATGATAAAGGTTCAAGTGCTAGCCACGAAAAATGAGAAAAAGATGCCACAGTAAATGGCATAAGAGGAAGGTTGAGTCAAGAGGATTTTGGCCATGAAATGGTTAAACTAAGCGAAAGGGTCAGGATCATAATGCAGTTGTTATGGGAGAGGGAATAAGACTAGAGAGATGGTTGGATGTTGAGGAAGAAAGAGGTGAAGTGGCCTTTACTGCAAAAGAGGTTGAAACATGGTTTGAATGCTTCCCTGAAGGAGAAAGAACTCAAGAGAACTAAATATGAGGAAGAATATATTTGCCTCTATAGACCGGATCACAGGAAATTCCTCAGTGAATATGATGATGATGATGAGGGGAGACTGATTGAAATTCTCATGGGATGTGTAAAGAGTCCAAAACAACAACATAAATTGTTGATAGGGGAGGAGGCTAAAGAACCATGCCTTTTCGAAACTAATAAAATATGTGTGGATGTAAGATTTGCAAGAAATGAAGGTGGGAAACAATTGAAACTTGTGATGAAATTGTCTCTAGGAGATGGAGACGAATAGGATTCAACCAATTAAATGAAGGACAATAATCTTGTGATGGTGAAGGAAAGTGTCATTCCTGGTAAACATGTGAAGAAGGAAGTTACAAATGTCAAGGTAATGTATTTACTTTTAGAAAATTAAATTTTGATGAATGGTTGTAAGGGTTCATTGGTGGGTGAGAAGCATGGAAAGATTGTCCCAAAGAAGGAGTAAGTGCGGATATGGCTTCATGGAAGCTAAAGCAGGAAGAGGAGAAATTATCTCACAAAAGTCAACAAAGAGAGTTATGTCATAGAGCAAAAGAAATTATGCTTGCAACCAAAATGAAGTTGACTTATGAAGATGGATGTGTGCAAGATGAGGGATAACAACTTTTGAAGGTTGTTACGAAGAGAAGCATAAGAAAATAACTAAACTGTGGAGACAGGGGCAACATAGTTTTCTATCACAATACGAAAATGATTTACAATTCTTTGAGGATTGTTTGGATAGTCCAAAGGATGAGGAATATTGCATGAGGAATGCAATCATGGAACTGGAAGGGGATAAGGTTCCCAAGACATCTAAATATTTTGATAATTTTCAAGGTGGAGAGGCTTCCAAGAGCATAATTGAGCTTGCAGAAAAAGGGCAGTAAGTGCTACCAAAGAAAGATGAGGAAAGAGGAGAAGTACGGAGGAAGCTATGCAATTCCCAATTCAATAAATAACTGTATGTGTAACTGAGGTAAAACCAAGCAGGAATGGAAAAATGATTTAAAACTATCATGAATTGGGTTAAAAATGTTGCAATTAGTAAAGAATGTGGGGTTTTGAAAGAATATGTGCAACTCTTCCTTGAATCAAGCATACATTTTGTCAAAGGAAAAGGGATAATTTAGGGATATGGTAGTGAGAAAGCTCCAATTCAAGATTTCATGGTTATATTTAAATTTTTGTTGGAAGAGATTTTTTTCCAAAGTCCGCTGAATTATAATGTTAAAATTATAATTGACCCAAATTTTAAGCAACATGTAGAGGAGAAGAACTAGGTAGTAGGTTGGTTGAATTATGGAGCAATGATGACAAGAGGCAGGTTATGATGTTTTCCAACCACATAAGAAATGAGGAAGGAAGCAAATAAATGTGGTTAGCTATGGAAGATTTCATTAGCACAATAAGAAGGTAGCAACAAAATAGGGCATGGGACCCTCAAACCCAGAAGGTGATAACAAAAATCCAAAAAGGTAAACACATTGGACAACTACAACACCAAGTTTGGGACCCTGGAGGATTTGATAGATTGAAGAAATTTGACGAGGAGGTCAAAATTTATCCACCTGGGGAGTTTGATGTAGGAGCATCCATCTCTAGGCAACTCATTTTAATGAGACCCAAAAGGGGTCATGTAAATTCCCAAATGGAAAGGAAATTCCCTCAATTTGTAAATTTGTATAAAATTAGAATTAATATTTTTCTTGTAATTACATGTGTCCATATTCTAGAAAAAATATGGATTGTTGGGTTTTTTTTTTATGAGTTAGTAATTTGTTTGAATGGGCCCAATGTGTATAGACAACACATATTTAGCTAAGTTGTGAGTGATTTTTAAATTTCTTGGATAGATCTCCCATATGATTATTTAATTGGGATATTTTATGGTTGTGTTAATGGTGTTGGATACCGTCAACATATAGGGGATGTCTCTGATGTGAGATCCCAATTAGACCTCACACCATTTGGTGTAGGAGTCCCATTCGGCTATATGGTCCGGCCACCATTGCAAAGGTTTTACATGTATGCCTTGGTTACAACACATACAAAAGAGATCAAAAACACCTCTTTGGGGCCGCAAGTATGTAACCTTTGTGTGACACCAAATGTAGAATGGAAAGGAAACTTACATGACTCATAAAGGGAAAATGAGCCTCCCATTCGGGAAGTAATAAAAATATCCTAAGGGGGACCCATGAGAGGAAGAGAAAGACTTGTTGATTTACCTACAAATTAGTTCACAAGATAAACAACAATCATAAAATCATAACAACACTCATTCAACAATGTCCATATCTAAGCAACGAAATAGTTCATTAGTCTTAGTATCTATTACACCAGCATATACCACAAACATATCAAGAATAGTCTTACTACATTCATGATACATGCATGAAGAAGTGTTGGCTCGAGGAGATTCTAATTATTAATGAACGATTCCATGCACATTGTTACATAAGTGAAACACTATATCCAATAGTGGAACATGAAGCCACACCTTTCTTCTCCAAAGAATGATTTACCCTATGCAATACAAGAGAATCCAAGGTCAAAATCTAAGAATCCAAGTCCCTTACTTGAGTTACGAGGAGCTATTTATAACAAATGACAATGAATTTTGAGTTTCCTCATCATTCTTCAACTTCTATGACCTATAGGTTTCCATACAACCTTTCAGATTCCATACATGACATTTTACATTCCACATGTGTCTCTTAGATTTCATTACACCAAACTCATTACAAAAGACAAAAAATATATAAGACGGTGACTATATGAGAAAACTTCTAATAGGACAAAAATATTATCAAATAGATAAGTCATTTGGTTCTTCATGGAGCTCATCAGTAATGTATGTGTGCCATGCTATGAAATATATAGTAATGACTTTGATCTGGACTGGAAACTCGACTACAAAATCCATCTTCACCTCTAGTTCTTCTGTCAATACGGATTTGGAGTTTGACTGTACACTATTCCATAGCCATGAAAATTTCATGTGAGCATTAGCCGGTGTGATGGAATTTGGAGAATAATGCCTTTCGTGCTATCCAAGCCTTCTTGTTATGATGTTTTGTTGGTTTTCTCAATGCACTACCTCACTTCCTGTAGGATGATTTCCTTTCCTTTTATCACTCCAAGTGATCCCATTGAAGGCATCCCATGTTTCTGTGCTAGAGACTCTAAAACATTGTGCAATTGACTATAGACAAAAATACTGTCAGCCGACTGCTCTTCAAGACAGATATAATTATGATGGTGGAGTATTAGCTATACTTTTTCTAATTTAACAACAATCCTATCCTTTCTAACCAACTATTGTAGAATATCTGGATACTTGGTAACCCGTTCCTAAATTTGATCAACAACTTTCTTTTCCACCTTTAGGAACTTTAAGTCTTCTTGTGCTTTCTTTTGTATGCCAACAAGGGGTTCCACTACTTCATGCAAAAGTATCATTTCATCATACAACTATGCCATGGTATCGTCCATTGGCTCCAATTCCTCCTGTATGGTTGATTGCCACTCTTCTATGTTGAATTTGAGGGAATATAGTCATCAATTTTTTGCAGCAGATGTTTGCTTGTTGCTTTACTGCAACCCATTCTTTCATCAATCGTGAATTCTCGTTAAACATATATTCTAAGTTATCTTGTGTTGTTGTAGTGAAAGAAACATTAGCGGCCATGATCGCTTGGGGATTCCTCCTAGTGTTTGCAGTTATCACCTTTTCCGTGGATACAAAGGCCATATTTTGAGGATCATTTGGGAATAATATTTTCCTTTGTTGTGAGATCCTTTTCCTCAGTTGATCAAATGTGACATTAAATACGTCCATGATTTTGACTTCTAGTGGAGATGTGATTCCCATCTCATCAAATGGGAGATGGCTACTTGTAAGAGGAGGCTCTACCGAAGAACCTGATTAATCATCTATGGTATGGATGGCATCATCTTCCTCCAATTATTATTCTATTTCCTGAGTCATTGGTTCTTCCTGTAGCCTCTTTGTTGCTTTCTCCTCTTACGACTACCTTTGAGAAGTTTCTTGTGGTGCCTCCTGTACCCGTACATCTTGAGCTAATGAAATTTCGGGGGAATTGACTTCAATTCTTAAATGTGTCCTTATTAGTGCATTGTATCAGTTCTTCACTTTTCCATCCACTTTAGTAATTGATGGGTATCCCCAAGAAAATCCAATCTTGTCGCAGTGTTGCTTGCACACTCTTCTGGGGTCATACCCATGAAAGTCCTTGACTGCAAAGTGCAAGTGTTCCAACTCTCATATTTTTTCATTTTTCGCCTTATGGCTCTTTGGCTCATACATTTTGATCCTCAAAGGGAAAGTGTGCAAGACACTTTCTTCCTCTTGTGAAGAATTCCTGATAAGAATTTATTCAGCTGATAAGCCACTTCTTACAAGACCACCTTGTAAGTCACGTATCACGACATAAATGAGGAGAAATTTGACGTCCAAAATAGCTGATATATGTACCTTCTAGTGCAACAAACCAATCCTTGATATCATGTAATGACTCCTTCACTTGGTCATTCATGCAAGGAGGATCAAGCTAATATATCATCTGAAATATGGCTCTGAAGAAATACTCAAAAATCCTATCATATGCCCCTCTGAAACTCAGATATGACAACACCCTGCAATGGAAATAAACTAGAAACTTATCTTATGGGGTCTAGTTCCAATACATTCTTGGGAATGCATACTGTGCACAGATCCCATCTAATGGAAATGATGGCATACAAAACTCTTGTGCTTGGTTTGTCCTTAGAGACACTTTAGCTTGCCCAACATGATGCTGCAACTCAAAAGAAAGTATATCTGCTCAATTGAATATTTTTCCTCTCATAACAACCAAGTTGAGCATAAATATCCAATTCTCTTCAAATACGTCAACATTATTTGACCCATGTAGCTGGAAACAAATGGTAATAAGGTATCGATACACTTCCCTGAGAATCCCAGTAGGGTAAACTGTAGATGGGTAGTGTCAGAATTTGGTAGGCTCTCGACACTAAGACTTGATGATATCACTTGTGTTGAGATTGACCCATCTAGTGTAAAAGTGGTTATTAGTATACTCTATAGGCTTCAACATATTATAATAAGTTTGCATGTCCTCTCTATAGTAGGTTGAAAACTAACCACCACTTTCATTATGAAGCACCAAATATGAATCATCCATGTGCGATAGAATCCATTCAATTAACTCTGCACAAGGTATGACTGGGAACTTGCATGGAATCCTATGTATCCTGGACCATTTGATGTTATTGTATACTTCATTGTATTACAAATTTTGAGGGAAATATTTTTGCATAAATTTTCCTTTAATATCTTTTCATGTGACCTCAATAGATTTTTCTATGAAGCACTATGTATCTGTAAGAATAGGAATGGTAGGCTTTGTAACCTCCACTGCTTCTTCAATGCTTTCTTTTGAAGCTTTTTTTTATGGCCACTCGACATGTAGCAAGAGGCATCATTCCAATAGATGATGAAAGAGTAATGAGACTAGTAGCTGGAGCACTTGCACATGGAAGCACACTGATGGCAACAAAGATTATATTAATGAAATATTCTACCTATGACAAGCAATAACTTATTGTTCTGAGGTTTCTGCGATTAGTCTTTTGCGTAGTGTTTTCTTCCGAGATTATCGCATCCATGATTATTTAAATCGACGTTTTGAGCCATCCATTGTGGCTCATCATGAGGATAGATCAAAATATATATAAGCTAGATCTCAACAGGATGAATAAATAGAGGTGTGAGAGAGTGATGGAACGAGAATGATGGTGGCTGACATGTTTTAGGTCATTTAGTAATTTTATAAAATATTTAGATTATAAATCAAGATTGAAATGATTTTAATTAATATTAATATTAATTTATTTAATTTAATGTATAATTATTAAATTTTAATTTATTTATTACAATTATAAGTATAATTTTTAATTTTTATAATATTAATATTATGCACAATTTATTGTTTTATTTAAATTAAGTTTTTTACAATATAATTAAAATCCTTAGAAATTTATAATTTTTTTTTTATAAAATTCTTAGAAATAATACTTTTGGGCATTAGTTTGTATTAATAATTATATAGAATTAATATTACTTTGAATTTATACTAAAATAAAAAATAAAGATTATAGAATTAATTAATTTATATTATAAAATTAATTCATATTATTTATTAATATCATAAATTCTATTAATTCTATCAAAATAAAACTAACATTCTTTTTTAAATTATAATTAAAGAAGATCAAAATGAATATTAATTCTAATATAATACTATTTACAAACTATGCTAAAGTATTATTTTAAGAATTTTATAAATTCTAAAGATTTTTAATTAATATTGTAACTTAATTTATATAAAATAATAAATTGTGGATAATATTAATATTTTAAAATTAAATTTTTTATCATTATACATTATAATTAAACAATTAAATTTTTATAATTACATATAATTAAATAAATTAAAATTAATATTATAAATCATTTCAATCTTGATTTATAATCTAAATATTCTTATAAAATTACTAACTGACCTAAAACATGTCAGCCACCATCATTACCGTTCCATCACTCTCTCACACCTCTATTTATTCATCTTGTTGAGATCTAGCTTATATATTTTTTGATCTATCCTGATGATGAGCCACAATGGATGGCTTGAAACGTTGATTTAAATAATCATGGAAGCAAT
Source organism: Pinus taeda (assembly GCA_000404065.3). Lineage (NCBI taxonomy): Eukaryota > Viridiplantae > Streptophyta > Pinopsida > Pinales > Pinaceae > Pinus > Pinus taeda. Next base: position 199,052 of record APFE030233659.1, read on the forward strand.
AATCCTAGAAGAAAACACTACACACAAGCAATAACTTAACAGTTCATATTCAAAAGCCATCAAATGTAGTTGATAGTATAATCCTATCAATGATGGGACATGGTAACTTATACAGGTAATAAATCTGCATCAAAACAAGAAGGGTGCATTGTCAAAGCATTAAGGGAAGTTCAAGGCTCACTCTAGGCTTCAAGGTGGGCTCATGTGATCAAGCAAGAGAGAGGGATGATTACTGGCACATGGAACACTATCAAAGAACAAAGGAAGTTCATTCGTGGGTTTGGGATGCACTCTTGTACTCAAGGAGGCTAAGAGGGTGCAAGGGCGTACACTAAAGGGATGAAGGGGTCAGGCTTTAGGCCTTCCCAGTAGGGAAAATTTTAAGAACCCCCCCTAAATTTATATGTATAATAAATGGGTGAATCTCCATGGTATATAGGAAAATTGGAAGGCGATTTTATCAATAATATAATATGTATATATAATTTTTTGGCGAATCTCTCACCAGGCATGGCGAATATTT
>APFE030233675.1:0-32466 GCA_000404065.3 Pinus taeda
AAGGAGGTTACATGGTGGAAGTTGAATTTGGGTGCAATTCAAGGCATGGAGTGTACAAGTCATTCGTCCTTACCTTGATTATTTGTGTGCAATTCAAGGCATGGAGTGTACAAGTCATTCGACCTATTTAGAGAGTTTATAATCAAGTAGATCAGCTTATCAAATGTATCTTACAAAGGTGCCCCTTGCCCACAACGCTCTCATGTGTGTTGGTGGTTAAAGCTCTTAGCTATCTACTTTCTAAGGTGAATTTGGGTGTTATTCGAGGAATCCTCTTCCCAAACTAGAGGTTAGGGGTCGCTTTATTGGCAATCTCAATCTCAATAGGTGTTATTCGACAAATCAAAGGCCATATTGACAGTGTCGCTTTTTGACATTCTCAAAAGACCAAATTTTTTAGGCTCTGTAGACAGAGAATTCAATGGGACAAAACTCAGTAATATATGAAGATAGAGAATTCAATGGGATAAAACTTAGTAATATAAACATTGAAAATGGCATCTTTGTTGCACTTTACAATTGTAGCTATCACAAGAAATGCTTCCTTTGCACTAGCATATTGTTTCATTAATTCACAAAATATACATGAATGTTACAAACAATCATGCATATGTTCACACCACTTATAGTTGAACTTCCATTTACTTGGCTTCATGGTGTGGTTCACTACCGTTATTCACTTGTTGGTTTACTATTTCACCAGGGGTCTTTGTTACTATTTATAAAAAGCTCATGATCTTTGATGTAATCAGTTGTACTCACCCTAATTATATATTCACCAACTTGCTCTCTCCATCTCAATTACTCACACCCACCACCACCCTGCCCCAAGTTACTTGAGTTGTCCCCAAGGGAGAAGATTTTGTTGACGAGTGGAACTTCTTTTCATGGAGATGGGGTCCCATCAGATCTTTCATTGAAAGTGTGCTCCATAATAACAAAATATTAGTTATAACATGTATCATATATAAATGGCACACACTGCATGTTATCAAAGCATGTCATCACAAGTATTATATCAACATTATTTCATAACCAAAACATAATAATTATCGCAAGCTAATAGAGAATATAACTTGCCCAACACATATACATTATTTGTGTGCAATTAGGGACATGTACATTACTTTGTTATTACACATATACATAACTAGATATGCAATATGGCAAAGAAACAAATCATCATGTTCCTAAATTCAAAAATAATATGAAATCATCACATCATGGTAATGGTACATATCATGTCCTCCTCCCAGCCTAGACTCGGCCTCCCTCTCTGCTTCTACTGACATCCCAAATCCTTATGGCTCCTTCTCTGGCCGGTATCCTGATACCCGCGGTGGCAGGGGACGAGCTCAACTCCAAGGTACAGGAAGGAAGGATGCCACTGTCCATACAGGCAATTTTCCCCTTCCCCCTCACCCAGCTCCCCACAGATGGTTGGTAGTTAGCAGGCTCCTGAGGGCAGAATTGGTGACACGCAGACATCAGGAAGCAGACCGGGAGACACGTCAGGACCGCATGCAACTGCGGGCAGCTTCGCGAGCACTCATCCAGTTCGGGGAAGCGGCACGTCAGCTGAGGAGGAGGATTGGTACCAGTACGGGTGTCTAATCGAGGAAGACCCTGCCCCAGACAATCTCTAGATTCGACACTTGGCAGCGAGGTGTCGCCCTTCTGCCAGTTGGATGCCTTTTTTGATGACTGGACAATTTCGGTTATGTTTTTGTTTTGTCCAAACTTTCCCGGTTATGTTTATGCAATGTTTGATATGTTATTGGTCAAAACTGATAACCCCTGTGTGGGTTTTTTTGCTTTCATGTATTGGTTTCCCAATTGTTGGGGCAGCAAGGCTAAACAGTCATATTTTTTTATGAACGATGCTCAGCACTACTGAGGCCCAAGCCTCGCTGTAATTATATTTTGTTTCATATTACTAGAATAGTTTTACTTAGAAAAAAAAGATAATGAACATGAATAAAAAACTTTAATATTATGGTATAAAACAAATAATAATGTGAATATATGCAATATGGCAAAGAAACAAATCATCATGTCCCTAAATTCAAAAATAATATGAAATCATCACATCATGGTAATGGTACGTAACATGACTATTGATAGTGAACATAAATCAAAAACTTTAATATTATAGCATAAAACAAATAATAATGTGAAGCCTTAAGCTCTGATAATGATAATAAGAAACACCCTTAAGCTTGGGATCAAAGAATCATCTTCAAAGGGGGCATTTTCAATATTTTGGTCTCTCGGGTACGTATTTTGTTTACAAATTGAATAGGGATTCCCACCAAGTTAGCAAGCACTAATCCAAACTACAATAAGGTGACATAATGCTTTTCTCCCATGACCTTGGAACTCTTACAGTTTCAAGCATTAAAAGTTGTGGGAGTAGCACTCTCAATGACCTTGGAACTCTTACAGTTCCAAGCATTAAGAGTTGTGGGAGAGTCGTTGACAAAGGAATTAGAGAAAGAGAAACTAGGGATCAAATCATTAAGACATGTTAAATTTCGCAACTAGGGCCAAATTCCACCATTAGACAGCTCATCTATTGGAGATGATTATTGCATTAAATTCCTCTTTTCAAGAGGACCAAAATCGACCTAAACCTAAAGATCATCAAAATTGGATGAGGAAAAATATGAATTTGAATTTAATCCCTCACATGTGCATATTGTTAAGGTCCGCCTGGGCTAAATTATTCAAGAAGTGTCCAACCATATTTGGATCATCATATCTATCTCTTCTTTCCTCTTAAATAGCCGCATAAGGAGGTCTCCAGCGAAGGTCGTAAGGGCAAGGTTGGCATCATCTTAATCTCCTTAATGGGTTGAATTCCATAGGCAGGAGGAGGATGAGGTTGTCTCGTGAGAGTCTAAGCTTATTTGTGAATCGATTTGGGGCTTATTTATCCTCTATTACAGATCCGAATTTGGAGCAGAGGATTTCGCTTTGTATGGACCATATCCATAATGTTTGGGCATGATCCTCGTGGAAAATCTCTCCTAGAAGCCAGTCGCACTTGATTGGGCGACCTACTTCCAAGACGCGAGCCTTAATCCCCAGTTCAGAAGACCGAGAAGTTGTCTGTCATACTTGAACAGTGGTTTGTTTGTCTGTTAGACCTTCATTGGTAAGTCAATTTTATTATGCTCTCTCTCTCTCTCTGTTGAACATTTGACATTTATAATAAGAAGAATTGATAAAGGGTTTTCCCATCTTGGGGTTTTTCCCTAGCTTGAGCCATATACTTGTGTTCTCTTCTCTTGGCTTGTCTTCTGCTTCTATCGTTTATGTTCTTTCTTCAGTTACGAGTTATGTGATAATGAGTTATGTGATTATTAATGGAAATAAAATGGAAAATTAAATGGGCTAATATAGATCTCTATGTAACTGTCCTACGCAAAGAACATGTTAAAATTTAACAAGACAACCAACACCTCTAAAGAAAAATTCAAAAGATTGGAGAACCGTGTAGAAAATTTGCTTACAATACAAATTAAATTGATGAAGCCAATGGAAGAACTGGTGATGATTTTGAAAACATTGAAGACAATGTCCCTACGTCCCAGTGGAAGTAAGAAGAAGAAGAGACTCCACAAAGGAAAGAGGACACTGACAAAGAAAAGTTCAAGGGAATAGGACATTTAAGAAGGCTCTACCCTTCAAAAGTGGTTGAAAATTGAAATTGAAGTTTGATGCTTATGAAAAGAAACAGAGTAAATTGTTGAACTGGAGAAAATTCAAATGAAATGGCAATTTAAAAAAAAAAACAAGGCCAAAACATACAAGAATACACAACCAATTTTTAGAAACTTCCCATGGACATGAGGTATCCACATCAAGACACAGATCTGTTATCTGGATATATTTGAGGATTAGTCATAATTCTTGCCCAAAAGATTTTGATGATGCCTCCATGAAACCAGCTACATAGAGATTAAGTAAAAGTTTGTAGCAATAAGCAATTTCAAAACAATATTTTGCAAAGGCATACACCTCAAGCATGCAAATACCCAAAACTTCATTGCAAATATTGTAGAATTGATGGACATTTGGAAGCTCCAACAGCAAGCAATGTTCACTCATGATTAAAGTGAAATTGAATGCAATTAGAGGTGTAAAATTGGCATGTTTGGCCTTGAAATCAACCCCAAATATGCAAGCATGCAATTACCCAAAACTTCATTGCAAAAATTGTAGCATTGATGGACATTTGGAAGCTCCAACAGCAAGCAATGATCACTCATGATTAAAGTGATTGAACGCAATTTGAGGTGTAAAATTGGCATGTTTGGCCTTGAAATCAACCCCAAATATGCAAATATTAAAAACGAGCACGGATAAATAAAATTAGTCATGTATGAGAAAAAGACTTAATCACAAACAAACGAAAATCAGTGTTTGAAAAAGAAAGAAATCTGCTATATCAAAGAACAAGAGAAATCAGCCTTACAGGTGCAAAAAGAACAAGGAAAAGAAGAAAAATGATGAGAAAAAAGTCTTCCTCCTGAAGATTCAAATCAGAGGCTACCGACCCCTGTTGATCAGCATTTAGAAAAATCTAATTCGTGCAGCAACTTGCATGTGATAAATAAATACAAGTTCATATTTGCTATTTCCAAGTATATCAAGGAAATCAAATGTGATGTGCCATTAGTCATAATTATGTTTAATGATGCTTCCACCAAAGCGAGCTATAGCGAAATGGGGGGAATAAGAAAAACGCTAAATCCGCTGCCATTGGATCAAGATAGGCAATTTCGATAACAAAATTACAATCAAGAAAAAACATGTGCACGCTTCTAAAGCATGTAGAGAATCAAAACGTCATTGTGAGCCTTGTACCATTGATGGATATAAAAAGAAGACGTGTTGGAAGCTAATGACCACTCACGCTGAAAATGAAGAAATTGAAAGCAATTTAGAGGTGTACACTTACATGTATTGACCTAAAAACAATCCCATATATGCAAAAAAATAAAAATAAAAAATTGCAAGCATGAAAAATCAGCTATGGCTAAAGAAAAATCAGTCATGTATGTGCAAGAATACCTATGAACAATTTAAAGAAGTAAAAAAAAAAAAAAAATCAGTGTTGAAAGAGAGATAAATCAGCTACTAATGACCAATCTGCCAATGAAGAACAAAAAACAAATTTGAAAGTCAAAAGTAAGGGAAATGAAAAAAAAAATTGAAGAAAGACTCTTGGCTCAAATAATATCGAGACTCTTGTTGATCACAGTATCGAGAAAAAATTGATTCCCAAATCACCACAACTTGGCTGGGAGACTCATGCCCATCCTCAAGCACACACATTGGATTGATTTATCGAAGACACCAATATGCAAGTGACAAAGAAATGTGAGTTCAGATATTCTATTATTTCCAAGTATAATGATGAAACTGAATGTGATGTTGTGCCATTAGTCATAATTCTTGTCCAAAGGAATTCTGATGATGCTTCCATGAAAAAGTACATAGAGATGGCAAATAAACAAAACGTATGAAGCAGTTTTGAATACCAAATTACAATAAAACATTAAAAAATTTAAACAAAAATTAAGGAAAAAGGCAAAACATCATTGCAAGCACTGCATCATCAACCAACATAGAAAGGAGAAAACAAAAACAAAGACCACTCAAGTTGAAAAGTTGAAAGTGAAGAAATTGAATGCAATTTATGTTGAAGAATGTAACATCAACGAACATAGAAAGGAGAAAACAAAAACAAAGACCACTCGAGTTGAAAACTTGAAAGTGAAGAAATTGAATGCAATTTATGTTGAAGAATGTAACTAGTGTTGGTCTTCATAATTGTATTTGAGTCATAATAAGAAAGAAAAAGAAATTTTATTTATAAAAGAAAAATATTTATTAGCATGCGTTTCATGCTTTATTATTTTATTTTTAGGTCAAAGTCGCCATTGTAGGCTTGAAAGGTTTAGTCTTAGGTCTTAGTCCTTGTCATCACTTAATAGACCCTTCTTGGACTTTGTACATCAAGAAAGAAAATTATTTTTATGTAGAATAAGTTAAATAACCCTCCTCCACCAAGTCGGCCTCAAGTTCGACAAGTCAGCCCCAAAGGGAGCCGGAAACCACTATATATTGGCAGCTACTTGACTTCATTTGGACACCCAACCAAGCAAGTTTGATCTACGGTTGCAAGAGGAAGAAAGAAGAGCGAAATACCTAGAGAAGGAGAAAACCTTACTGAAGAAGGACACTTGTCAAGCAAAAGCAAGCCAAAATTTTGAAGTTGGAAGGGTCGAAAATTGGGTTGTTGCAGAATTTAAGTTGTTTGACTAGGGTTGATTATTGAAGTTTGTCTAATCATCTTGAGAGGCTAACTTGGTTTATAAAACGAGGATCTTTGTCTAGGTCCAAGGTCTTGGATTGTCTCAATTTGATTTTAAATCTACTAGTGGAATCGTTTGACTGGTTTTTCCCCTTCATAAAGGTTTTGCTTTGCTGAGTGCCTATATATCGTGATATTAATCTTCATGCTTTTGATTTGATGATTGATTGATGAGAAGAACATAAAAAAAGCTAACAAAAATAGAAGAATATCATAAATAATTGTCAACATAAGAAAATCTTTGTCTTTTTTATTTTCTCACAATTTAGAGGTATAAAATTGGCATGCCCAACCCCAAAATCAAAGCTAAAAGAAAAGCGGACTTGAAAGAGAAAAGGAAATCATCTAGCAATGAGCAAGAGAAATCTGCCAATTAAGAACAAAAAACACCCTTAAAGATGGAAAAAGATAAGTAAGAAAAAAAAATGAAGAGGAATGAGAAAGACTCTTCCTACAGAAGATTCAAATAAGAAATAAGGTGTCGACTCTTTGTTGATAAATTTGATTTCCAAATCATTGGTGCAACAACTTGGATTGGAGACTTGTGCCCATTCTCAAGAATATCCATTGGATTGGAAGATCAAAGACATTAGTAATATGCAAGTGATGAAGAAATACAATTTCATATTTGCTACTATTTAAGTATATTGATGAAATCGAATGTCAAGTTGTGTCATTAGGTGTGTCAATCAAGCCAAAAGGTTGGTAAATGCGAGTAAAAAGTTATTTTAATGGTGTTGGCATCCAAACAAGGAGGAAGCATCATGGAGGTTCAAGCATCAAAGGAAAATTGTTGAAGAGACGTGCATAGATCAAGATGTTTCAAGGTATGTTACTGCAAGCACACTTTGCGATATAAGCAAACAAAGGATGTCCCTCTTGGGATTGCTTACACCATTATACTTGCCTTCTAGAAGACAAAAAGCATTAACATAGATTTCTTGGGACATTCGCCAAAGTGGGAATGACTATTTTATAGTGGCGGTGGATAGATTCAGCAAGTGTTTGGTCTTACTCTTTGTAAGAAGAGTAAGAAGAGCATCAAAGCCAGAGCGACCACTGAAAAATTAGTTGAGAAGGTATGGATTCAAAATCCAAATCCACTCATTCCATAATGGATACACAGAAGTTGTAAACATAATTTCTTGGGACATTCGCCAAAGTGGGATGACTATTTTATAGTGGCGGTAGATAGATTCAACAAGTGTTTGCTCTTACTCTTTGTAAGAAGAGTAAGAAGAGCATCAAAGCCTGAGCGACAACTGAAAAATTACTTGAGAAGGTACAGATTCAAAATTCAAATCCACTCATTCCATACCCAAGTAAATGGATACACAAAAGTTGTAAACACAATACTTGTTCATCTATTGAAGGGATATAATAACAAGCACCCCAAAACATGGATGAAAGCTTATATTCAACACGAAAACAATAGGACAGTTCAATCATCTATTCACATGAAACCATTTGAAGTTTGTAGTGAGTTGCTTCCACAATCACCAATTGATATGGCAAGACAAGCAAACGAAAGTTTCCATTCCATATCATTAAAATATTTAACAAATTATCATAGATTTTGCATCTTTCTTTAATGATATATTACAAATATACTCTGTTACACGGGAACCGCTCCCTAGAGGTGGGAAACATGTTCCAGTGGTTCTCGTGCTCCTGGAAGCTTTGGAACTATATGGGAACATTCCCTTTTCTGTGGGAGCTGCAATGGGAGCTTGGGAAAGTTCTGGGAGCTTTGAACACTGTTTTTTTTGGAGTTCCCGCGTTCCCTGGGGTTGGGGAATACAAAGCATGTAGACAAATATGTTGAACTGCCCAGAAAACATGAGGCTTTGTTGAAACCTTCGCAGGAAGAAAGGCCAAAGACATCCTTAACACCGATATCCTTAATTGAGAAACTGGAGCAATCTCTTGATGGGTTAAGGACGTGTGTGACACCTCAATGTAAGGGTGATATCTGGGATGTCATGTTGATGAGTATTTATTTTTTTGTTTATGTATATGTATCGCAGAAGATTGTGTGCATATTGTATGTGGCAGTCAATGTTTAACCATTAGAGTCGCTTTACTTTTTCTCATAAGAATAATTAGAGAAACATAGGTAAAACTGTTCCTTTGTATTTTTAAGGCAAATTGTTTCAAACACTAGTCATGTGTCAGAGAACTGATAATGAACTTGACATTTTAATATTTTATATATATAAAAGGGAGAGGCTCAAGAAGAGAGACACCTAGAGAATATATTTATATATAAGAGAGATTATATATTTAAATTGATTTTAATATTTGAATATTTTGATTTAACATTAATATTGATCATTATATAATTATATATTTTTATATTTTTCTATTATATAATATCACTGTTCCCGATTAGCCGTTTCCTGTAAATTTTGTGGAAACCTCTAGCCGTTCCCGACACCCGTACCCAAGTTCCCAACGTTCCCACGTTCAAGAAACTCGTGCAACATAGCAAATATATGACCTCCCAATGAAACAAATATACTAGTCAACACTTTTAGTGATTTAAAATTGAAAAGAAATACATACAAACACAAAAGATATATGTTACAAATATATGAAATTATCTCTCACAAATCAAAATGATATATTGGCCAACGTTTTCCAGCGAAAAGAAATGTGAAAAATATATATTTAACATGGAAATAACAAAGATGAAATTCATAAATCGAAGAAATATAAGTAAATTTATTACTATGTTCATTGTTGATATTCTCGCATAATGAAGATAAAGATTATCGTGAATTGGGTGATCACTGAGACCTTAATTACAAAGAGAAGAGTAATAACTTGAAAGATTGTGATCCTTAGGGTGGTTCAATAATTACGCAATTTTATCGCATTAGATTTTCTCGTTGTTTTGCTTAAATATAAACATTCAGAGGTAATACGGCCTCCACTAAATAAACATCGTCATTTTATCAATCTAGATAATGGAGATTCAAGGCTCCTCAAAAATTCGTTCCAAAAATTTAATCCATTTAAGAGTGGGCTCCATCTTGAATTACTTCAATGAAAAGGCGCTTCCTAGGTCGGTGATTCAACACTGGATTCATGTGCGGGCTTTGCACCCATCCACACTCTAACCAAAGATTTCTTCCTATTTTAGTTCAATGACCCAACACTTTACCCATATGAATGAAATCATGCTTGGGTCATTTTACTCATATGAATGAAATCATGCTTGAGACCCACAAACTATTGATTATTGAATTGAAAAAAATTGCCCACCTACCTTGCCCAGTATAAGTAGATTTCCCACGCCTTTTGATGAAGTTATGGCTTGCCCTAGAGAGGATTGCATCCCCTCTAGGGGAAGTTATCTACCATGAGCCTTACTGATTTTCCCACCCTCGGCCTTAGTATGAGGCAATGTTATCAGAACCAAACCATTAACTAAACATGTAGACCCCCCAAACCAATCAGAATCTGACGGGAACCAATAAAAAAAATCAAACCAAAAAACCAATCGGCCAAAAAATACAAAAAATATTCTAAATTTAAAGAAAATCATATATATCCATGTGCATTGTGCATCCATATGAATCCAAACCATTTATACACAAATACGCAGAAGTTCTCAAAAACATAGTGCAATCCATCTCTAAACCAAAAATACATCAACAAACAACTTCTAAATACATCAACAATTAGGTTCTAAATGGCCTCTAGTATAAAAAAAAATCATGTTACAACAAATACTGACATATTATCAACATCATTGCATTAAAAAAGGAAAGAAAAACCTTAACACGTCAATTCAAGATTTTTGTTTCGCGTGATGGGTACATTTTACTAGGGTCATGACAAATAAGTTCAACAATCAATGCCACTAACATCAAGGTCTATGAAAACAATCCAATGGAAACATTGGAATCCCCCCAACCTTAAAATCTTTAAAAAAATCATTCTACTGGATTTTGAGTGGGATCTAACATTCTACTTTTTCCAAATAAAAATAAAATCATTGTAGTGGGATCTAAAATTCTACTTTTTCCATATAAAATCCAATGAGGTAGAAACCACTCTCAAACATCCTAAAACGAATAATGGTAATGTTAAAAATTTAAGTAAAAGGATCACTTTTTACTATAAGCATTTAACATTACCATTAATTGCATAGCAATAGTAAGGCCCTAGACTTGAATATTAGCATGCTCCACTCAAAAATTATCGTTGTTATTTTTTTTCTCCTTTTTTAGGAACAACCTTCCTCACATTGTATGGAACTAGACAGTCTGGTACTAATATGGCCTTTCCTAGTTCCACCAATTTCGGTCTTGTTCCAATAACACTGATATGGAGTTTGCATTAAGGTTTGCACACCTAAAGACCTCAAGACATTTGTGCTCATCATAGTTGGTAACTAGGTCAAAGCAAACAAGATCAATATAACACTTATACCAACATGTACTTTCACTCTCAAATCATGAATCATCGCATATGTGGCCATTTATGACCTCGATTGACCAAGAGGGGGCCTTGCCAACCCAAACCTCTCCTACCCCTAAGGGAGGTAACTCAGTGAAAGCTTAGGATGATTACTAATTTTTAAATGAACCTAAAACATTGAAAATGGGCAATGTGGACATACACTAATCAATGCTAGTGGGATATTAAATCTAAACTTGTAACCACTATCTAACATTGCCTTCTTTCACATGTGCCATCACTTATCCCAACATCTATTTTCACTCTCAAATCATGGATCGTCGTATATGTGACCATTTATGACCTAGGTCAATGAAGAGGTGGGCTTGACCTCCCAAACCTCTTCTACTCCACCCCAAAGCTCCTAAGCAATGAATGCTAGTCTTCGCATCTCAGAGAGGTATTTCCATGAGGGTATCTACTTATGGAAATCATCATTAAATGTATCTTATGCTTTTTCCAAAAGTTCATTTTATTAATTAATTAATAAAATAAAAGTTTTTTTTACTAAAGTGGGTCACTTAATCATTTAATTAAAATAGATTCATTGATCTCACGGTTAGATCATTAAAGATTTAGGTTTTTGGCTTATGTCAAAGTTATAACAGAAAGAGAGGGCCCAGGACAAAGACACGTGGAGAGCATTCATTTCACACGTCATGTGAGTGAAGGAAAAAATCAAAGATATAATTTTCAACCATTGATGATGAGTTTTAGCAGTGGTTTAGTAAGTAGACATCCAGGCAAGGAGAAAAGAAATCGTACAGCCCAGCAGAGTAGGCAATACAGTCCTCTATACGGATTTTGTACAGTTATATGGATTGCAACACAGGTCGCACGTTTGGTGTAGATATGCTTCGATTTATGTGCATAATGAAAAATTTTCAGTCAGAGCTACTTTACTTGTAATTGAGCTCTTGTAAGTGCTAAAGATATTTTGAATAATGAATTGATCTAGAAGAGGAGAAATAATTATGCACTATGTTTAATTGCTTTTCTTGTTTTCAATAACAAATTGATCTAGAGGACGATAAATAATTGTGCACTGTGGGATTGTTTTTCTCGTTTTCCACTACATGAAAGAGTTAATAATTCCAATAAGTAACTAGATCTAATCTATTTGCTTAGATAGTTGGTTTTAGGATAATTTAACATGGCATCTGAGCATTTTCTCAGACAGAGAAAAGCAAATCTATTGCTTTTCAGGTTACTTCAGTGAGCTAGAGAGATAGAGCTAAGGAAAACCGTGTTAATAACCAATGTGGAAGTTGAGAATCGATTTGATGGGGTTTCGAATTTATTGCCATGGAAGGCAAGAATCTCAATGATCTTGAAGGAGGAAGGCTTGTGGGAATTCATGTCCAACCCTCCTCCACCACGCAAACACGCAAACACCAACAGTAGTAGACGCTACAGTGCAGGCAATGTGGGATAAGAAGGAGCACGACAACGTGGGATAAGAAGGGCATAAAGGCACAAAGGTTGATCCTTGAAGCTATTAAGGATCACTTGATTTCGCATGTTACAAAGAAAACTATATATAAGGAGATATTTGATGCCCTGGTATTGCTTTTTCGAAGCGATGACATGAGTCAGAACATTATTCTCAAACCGAAGCTCAAAGAGTGCAAAATGAACCCCTCCAACTATGTGACAAGCTACCTTATGAGGATCAGACAAATCTGCAACCAACTTGCAGTAATTGGAGAGGCAATATTGGATGTAGAGCTACTGAATATTGTTCTAAATGGTTTCATTAAGGCTTGGAAACCATTCATCATGCGCATTTGTGCCCGTGAACAAATTCCCAAGTGGGAGGGACTTTGGGATGAGTGTATCCAAGAGGAGACTCGTAAAGATTTTAGGACCAACAAGCAAGGAAAAGGAGAAGCAAATGAAAACTTGGCACTGGTCAGCAAGATGAAGAAGACCAAGAGGAAAGCTTTCATCAAGAAAGGTGGAAATCAAGGAGGGGCAATAGTCTAGGGAGAAGAGAGATATGAGCAAAGATCAAATGCTATATCTGCCATAAGAATGACCCTTTTTTTCTCAATGTCCATAGAGGAAAAAGGGCAAGGGAAAGTCACAGAAAGTTGCAACAACAACAAAGACGGTTGACCAAGCCTACTTCCAAGTTCGAGAGTCACTTTTTGTTGGAAATATAATAGGCATGGTTGGTATTTTTCATCAAAAGAAAAAGGAGATATTAGATTTGAATTTGATGGCTCAAAAAATGTCAAGTCAGCCTCCTCCTTGATCAAGTCAGCCCCAAGTCAGCTAGGCCCCTTGGAGGCACACTTTCAACCACTTTGGAAGACTATAAATATGAGACCTCTCCCCCTCACTTTGAGGATCAATAAGCTCTTGTTTTATCTTTGTTCAAGTGAAGAAAGGAGTATGAGGAGGCCGAATTTCAAGAGGAAGAAGGAGGAGAGGCTTGGTAGCTCTTGTTACTAGTTAGATGTTATCTTGATATCCTATTTCAAGATTTATTGATGAACATTGAACTATCTCTCTCATAAGGAAATATTTTTGGGTTTTCCCCTTGTGGGTTTTGCATTGGCCTCAAGTGTAATTTTTTGTGTCTCTTGTCTCATTGTCTCATAGTTATTTTTACTGCTCTTTCATATTTGATGGTTAAAAATTTCTTTTGTATAATTGCTTAATGATATTGGATGTTATATAAAATTGATGCTAATACATCATTGGAAGTAGTTATCTGTTGAAGGAAATTGTTTCTGGTTTCTATGAACCCTAGAAAAATCGACATGGTAATAGAGGTCAAATTAAAGAGCAATATTAAAAGACCTGGAAAGTCGATTTGTGTTTTCTTTCTTGTCTTCGGATCCAGATGGTCGTGTTGACTAAGGTCTATTCGTGGCATGCGTCCTATGATGAATATGTGATGTGGTCGAAGGTAAAAAACAGAGTGCTAAGAAGAGGGTCGAGTTGAAGCTAGGATACAAGGCCAAATTAAGGCCGATTTGTCTCAAGAAGCAGCGAGGTAATTTTAGAGGGTTTCTTTGTTGGCCGAGTTTTGTGGTGGTTCATGTGAGCTCCCTATGGCATCATATCTCTAATTTTGCCCTCGCTTAGGTTGTTGATCTGGAAGGTCAAGTAGAAGTCGAAGTCACCTATTTCACTGCGGAACTAAGACACCTATCTTCTATAAAAATTTGAGAACCTAAGGCTCTCATTCTCTGTGGAAAGTTGCGAACCTATGGCACCTTCTTTTATGTGGAAACCATGCAAAGTTTATGAAGCACATTACACGAATGCGAAGATTGAGACTAAATATAACTCTGTAAACTACCTTTATGGTTGAAGTTCTTCGCACAATAATTTTTTGTGGCTCACATTCTCCTCAAGACTATTTGGGGCTCTTTCGACAAAACATGTGACAAACTGTCATTCTGTGAATGTTTGGATGAGCAAAAACGTTGGCCCATGACTAGCAAAGATTACGACTATTATAATCTCATCATTCAACCGATGTGCAGTGGATTTGTAAAGTCTGGAAGTATTACAATTGATGTTAGCGTTGTCAATGTATTTCATTGACTCGGCTATATATGCATAAACCTATCTCCATCTGATGATATGAATGGGGTACAAATCAGCACAATGTTACAATACGTCGGCATAACAAGCAGTGGTGTGGAATAAAAGTCTTTTATAATTCATATGTGTTGGCTATTTGTTTCATGAGCTCGTTTTATTAATCATATGCAGCTCGTGTTAATAGTAATCTGGGGCCCAAAATTTCATCTGAAGCGATCCAACAAAAATAAATGTTTGCAACCCTTTTTTCTGACATAATCTTCTCCTTGATCTAAAGGTTATATGCAAAGATTGGATGTAGTACAATTGGAACCTAAGTATAACCTTCTGAAACAAATAAAGAGCGATATATATTGTTTGAAAAATAGTGTTATAGAATAAGAATTGATCATTGTAATAATGTTATACTGTGTAGGTGACAAGTTTGAGACCTATGCACAAGTCCCTGGTGACATCTAAACCCTAAGAAGTTTGAAATCATCTTTGTGATATGTTTGAGCTCATCTTAGTCTGTGGAGGATTTGCTTCTACGATGTGACCAGCAGCCTACGATATTCTTTTCTATACATAGAAGAAAGACAAATTACACTAGAAAGAAGTTGACCTGATTGAATATATATATATATATTCCTTCCATCATTATAAAAGGGAACAAAAGAACAAAGTTTGAAGGCTCAAATTTAGAATATGTTGAAATGTTTATTATGGAAGGCACTGACATTTTGAGCTTTCAACAGTGATAGATGGCAAGTTGCAAGTGTGCATATGATGTTTGAACATTACCTTGAAATATCGAGCATTAAACAAGGCTTAGAAGCTTCTTTAAAAAGCGTCTAACAGAGATGTTACTTGTCTCTCTTGATCAAGTCCTATATAACTAAGTACTGGAATGAATATTTGAGAATAAGTCTTAGATCTAAATGATGAAATTTATTGCAAAACAATGTTGTTGTTACAGTGACGAGTTTTTGAAGATTATTGCAAGCATTGGAAATAAATGCAAGGATGCCAAGGTTACACCATTTGAAAACAAGGCAAAAATAATGAGAGGTCGAAGCTCCCCTTCAACCCCTAAGTTTGATCAAATTATTCCTGAGGAATTGAGATTTGATCTAGGGTTTGGAAGATTGAAATGTTTTGGATTTGTAAAAAAATCCCTAGGGTTCGCTAAACAAAGCCCTAGGCTTGATCACTCATAATGATGATATTGAAAAACAATGATGAAGTTGAAAAAGAATGCAAGGATGAGTAGGTATCGAAGCTAAGGTGACAAATCAAGGAAGGGCAGCTCAACAAGGGACACTCAAGCTCTCAAAGATCAAGGTTCTAGAAGGATATCAAGGGCATCAAAGCATCAAGAATATCCCATCATCTTTAAGGCTTTTCGAAGACAAGGACTACATCATCTTGAAGAAAGTATCAACACCCTAGCTTGTTCAAGGAAAGAGTCTATACTTGAAGCATTCTTGGGAATCTCGCTCAAATCATCATCACAAGGAAGGAGAGCACAAAAGACCCTACCTCTACTCAAATTGAAGAGATCTACAAATCAAAGCATCTTGAAGTCTACCCATCGAAGGAAAGCAAGAAGAAAGGAGTTGTTGGCATCATCAAAGGATTCAAGGTGATCTCCCTCTATTTGGAGTCAAGGATTGCCTTTGAAGAAAACTATCTTCATCAAGAAGAAGTTTTTCTATTATCTAAATCCTCATCAAATTCAAGAAGGCAGCAAGTTGAAGGAGCATCTTCACAAGTAAGTACATTTATGTCTACATTTGAATCTGTCAAAATGTCTTTTTGTAAGGAAAGCAACAAATTGGTTGGGGCTTCAAACTTTCTTGCATGGAAGAAAAGAACAGATTTGAACCTCATAGAAATGAGGTCATGGAACATGTTAAGGGCTCAATCACCAAACCACCAAAGGAAAATGCTCAAGCACTTGCAAGGTCTATGAAAAGGGAAGTTAGGGCTCAAAGAATTCTCATAGAATTCATCAAGGATCCCCTCATTCCCTATGTATCAAGATTAGAAACATCAAAAGAAATATATGACAAACTTGTAGAATTGTTCTCTGTAAGCACTGCAAGAGAAGTAATCTAATTAAGACAAGAACTCTACAAGATGGAGGTATCAAAAGAAGAAGGAATAGCCTCATACTTTATGAGGATATCTGAAATAAGAGATCAACTACAAGAATTGGGAGACATAATGTTTGACAAAGAGATGACTACAATAGTGCTCAATGCACTACTAGAAGAACGGGGCAAATTCACATCATTGGAGTAGAATTACATTGCAATAGGAGTAGGAGTAGGATTACATCATTGGTGAGCCCCACAGTTTTGGAGGACTTTTATGGGGCCCAAGTGGGATCGCTTACCATGTTTCATCATCAAGATCAGTTTCGCACAGTTCACTCTTGATTTCGTTGCATTCTCAAGATTCCCATTAAACGAAGTTATCAACATGCATATTTTAATTATTTATGCTTAAAGTGCTATTTGGAGCTGATTATTTGGAGGATAACCTTAGTGTAATAGCTCATTGGAATCGGGGCAAATAGAACTACAGAGCACGATGATTAAAAGGGGCTTTGTGTGGTCCATGTAATCATGGAAGCGAATTAAGCACTAGTTAATAAAAGTCATTTTGTTACATAGAAAAGGAAAAATTCATTTATTATTTAATTGGAGTGAAAAGGTAAAAAAGGTGGCAAAAAAGTCAAGTGAATTATAAAAAAGAGAAGGGAGTCTCTACACATTCTTGCATTTTCTAACTTGAAAATTAGAAGTTTGGAGAAATTTTGAGAAATAGTCTAGAGTAACTTTCTAAAACCCTCTTTGCTGGTCGCTAGTTTCAGTGTTCAAACTATACACCCTAGCCAGTTTAGGAGCGGGATCACTCAAATTATGACATTGTGCTTTAGTGGAGAAGAAGATTTTGGGCAAAGGAGTACGTCCATAGTGTTATCAGTTGATTTTATGCATTAATTTTTGGTGTTCTGCAATTCTTATTCAGGTTGAACTTTCATACTCCAAGTGGATTGAGTTCTGAAGGAAAAAGGGCCGAGTTCCATTCTCAAAGAAGGGAGTGAGTTATCAATTGTTTTCCTGGTCGAGTTTCCCTCTATTGCCGGCCGAGTTTGTCCTTTGGAAGGGTTTGAGTTCCATATCTTTCTTGTTGGTCGATACACTGTCCAAAAGGAGCCAAGTTACTTGTTATAAGAGGCCGAGTTTATCACTCTTAGGGGGGTCGAGTTCATATGTTTGCTAGTCGAACTCTAGCCACTATTTGGGGCCGAGTCTGCCACTGTGGAAAAGCCTGAGTTCACATGTTACCTGAGTGGAGCTGACTGCTGTGCTTGGAATGTATTCTCTGAGCCTATATACTGTTGTTGGTGACTCGAGTTCCCAGCTGTGTATATCTCCCTCTGAGGCTGAGTTCTGCATTTGTTCTAGATGAGAAGTTTGTTGTTTATAAAGAATACTCTCCTGCATTGTATATACCACATCTGCTGGCTGAAAATATAATATTATCAGTTCTGAGTTTAGTTGTCTATTGCTGTCATAATTCTGGGTTGCAATGATGAAGAAAGAGTGATCTGCATTTATTCTAGCTGAGAAGTTTGTTGTTTATAAAGAAGATTCTCCTGCATTGTATATACCGTGTCTGATGGCTGAAAATATGATATTATGAGTTCTGAATTTAGTTGTCTATTGCTGTAATAATTCTGGGTTGCATTGATGAAGAAAGAGTGATTTTTTATTGCTGTAGCAAATACATGCCAGTGGCATTTGCATTCCTAAGTTTAATAAAAAACATTATACCGTTGTTGAAGTGTGTTTGGAGCCTTCATTTATCACTGTATTTATTCATTTGAAATAAAAATAATGGTAAGTGCGCCTGCAGTCATGAGCATACAAATGTTTGATAAAAGTCCACAGTGCTGAAAAACCAAATAAACTCAGAAGTTTTCAGTAAAATTCTAAGGTATCTCGAGGGAATATCTTACAGTGGTATCAGAGCATGATTTTGGCCAGCTGTGAGACGAGATCAAGGTGATAGCAAAAAGAAGAATTCCAGAACCAAAATCAGAAAGGAAACTGAAGATAACAAGGAAAAACACAGCAAGAAAATCTTGCAAGATCCCTTCAAAAATTTGAAGAATATAACAGATATTTCACAAAACTGACAGAGCACATGGAAGTATATGGGTATCATCAAAGGTGGCAAAGAGAAAAAGAAATTGCAGATCCGTAGATGGAGATAAAAAGAGCACAACTACTGAACAAAACCCCAGTGTTAATACTACAAGTATAGAAGAAGCAATGATTGAAGGTGAAAACTATGATTCAACCTCCTAGGACGAATTGGGAAAAGTCATACCCGTTGAAGATAAAGCTAGCCCAGATTCAACCCAGCAGGTTGGCACAAGGGTTTGGAACGAAGGAGAGTCAGATATTGCTACAGAAAGTTTGTCATCATTTAGCAAGATTGTTGAGTTGGATGATGGGTACAAGGAAAATCACGACGCCACCTTTGTTTTGTCAACAGTTGATGATGATCCTTTGTTTGGAATCAATGTTGCCCCAATTCCCAATCAAGGGGTGTGCAAAGATGATAACACGCAAGTAGTCAGCACTACGAACCCAGACCCATCAGTTGATTTCTTTTGTGGTAGATGTTGCTCATAAGCTTACTTGCGCCCATAACTTGGAAAACCAATTGAAGATGAGCGCAGACACATGACAGTATGGGAGGAGAGCCTTCATTTAGCAAGATTGTTGAGTTGGATGATGGGTACAAGGAAAATCACGACGCCACCTTTGTTTTGTCAACAGTTGATGATGATCCTTTGTTTGGGATCAATGTTGCCCCAATTCCCAATCAGGGGGTGTGCGAAGATGATAACACACAAGTAGTCAACACTGCAAACCCAGACCCATCAGTTGATTTCATTTATGAAGTAGATGGTGCTCATCAGCCTACTTGTGCCCATAACTTGGAAAACCAATTGAAGATGACCGCAGACAAGGTTATGCAGCCAAGAGGCATTATGATGATATACAAAGCATTGGTGGCAGATTATTGTTGGAGAAGCGCAGTGACACATGACAGTTTGGGAGGAGAGCCTTCATTTAGCAAGATTGTTGAGTTGGATGATGGGTACAAGGAAAATCACGACGCCACCTTTGTTTTGTCAATGGTTGATGACAATCCTTTGTTTGGGATCAATGCTGCCCCAATTCCCAATCAGGGGGTGTGCGAAGATGATAACACACAAGTAGTCAGCACTGCAAACCCAGACCCATCAGTTGATTTCTTTTATGAAGTAGATGTTGCTCATAAGCCTACTTGTGCCCATAACTTGGAAAACCAATTGAAGATGACCGCAGACAAGGTTATGCAGCCATGAGGCATTATGATGATATACAAAGCATTGGTGGCAGATATACATACTCACCCTAAACTCACCCTAACCCACCCCCTCATGCTTAGTTAAGTTAAATTTTAAAAGAAATTAAAAAAAATTATGTTTATTTTGCTGCCCCGCGGGTTGCGCCCGTGTTGCGTGCGGGTTGCGTGCGGGTTGCGCCCGGGTTGCGTGCGGGTTGCGCCTTCCGAAGCGCGATTCCGGGGGCAACACAACCTAAATGGCAGGAATCGTTTTTAAAAATAGGAATCGCGCCACCTAAAATTCGGAATCGCGCTTCGCCTGGAGATTCCGGAACGATTCCGTACGGGTCGCAATTCCGGCTTAGGATCCGGGGGGGGGGGCGATTCCTGCAACTATGGCAGTGACACATGACAGTTTGGGCGGAGAGCCTTCACTTGCAGACTTTTAAACTCTTAGAAAGACATTGGTAGAGATGAAATCTAACTAACTACACCTCCTTTCAAACAGAGATCACCTACTCATGTTTGTTGAGATGTATCATGATGCGCTAGTAGGGAAAGAGGAAGTTGAAAGGCTTACACATGAGCTTGAGACTACCTAGGATTTCTTAAAGAGTGCCCAGATGGCCCTTCAAGAATCAAAGTTGCAACTTGAGCACCTTTGTATGGAGTCAAGTTGTGTACCTTCTTCTATGGCAACCATCACACAAGAGGATGTTAGGAGCACTTACGATTTGATAAAGGAGCCTGCACGTGATATTTGAACACGAGGAGAACCTAGACGAACGGGCACGAGCAAAGAGGTATGTCCCAAAGGTTTCTGATTATGCATCCATGAGTTGTGGAGATAGGTATATTTCAGACGAGGATACATCCATCTGGGATCCAAGTTCAATTGACACAAGTGTAGTGGATACTAAAGGACCCAAGTTGGGATTGGGATCCAAATGGGGTTTCCCATCATATATAGGAGATGCAGGATGGCTATGGCACGGACGGGGTGGTTGACCCAATAACCGAGCGCACAGATCCCTCAATATTTCCATCAAAGTTCCAATCAACGCTAGTGGAAAATTGGTTTGACAAGGAGATATGCAGATTCTGAGATGTCCTCGCATATTGTCCGTATATGGGGTTACAAGTTGTTCCACATGCTCGTTATTCGGATGAGATGGCATTGGTATGCCACCAGGCAGGGCCTTGGATGGAAATGATGTTCTTCTCTTGATATATTGGAAGCAGAGGCCACCAAGGATTAGCGCAGTAGTAACACCTCCACTAGCAAGTGAGGAGCTTTGCCACTCAGATTTACCAAGGTGGATTAGAAGGGGTGTTCCACACCATAGTGGATTCACAAGTGGAGTGACGAGTACATTGGCACATACACGATACCAGTCAGTACAGGGTGGCATAGCAACAGGCAGCGATATTGTCCGTATATCGGGTTACAAGTTGGTCCACATGCTCGTTATTCGGATGAGATGGCATTGGTATGCCACCAGGCAGGGCCTTGGATGGAGATGATGTTCTTCTCTTGATATATTGGAAGCAGAGGCCACCAAGGATTAGCACAGTAGTAACACCTCCACTAGCAGGTGAGGAGCTTTGCCACTCAAATTTACCAAGGTCGATTATAAGGGGTGTTCCACACCATAGTGGATTCGCTAGTGGAGTGACGAGTACATTGGCACATACACGATACCAGTCAGTACAGTGTGGCATAGCAACAGGCCTTGGCATTACAGGACTTGGCAATTCAGCTACCCTTAATGATAAGTTGGTTTTTGCAAGAGAAGATCACTTAGATCTTCCAATAGACTTCAGTTTGGCGGAGGGTGTTTCACCTCTCAGTGATTTGTTGATGGTATCAAAGGAGGAGTTCGTAGTTAATTCGTGTGGACTGATATCCATGATAACTCCTAGAAATAATTTTTAGTTTTATCAGTTGTGATTGCCATACAAACAAGCCCGGATCAACGGCCCATATTGAATCGACCCGGATGCACAAGCCCAAATCAACGAGCTTTAAAACATCCATTTCGCTTCTGCTCAGTGGGACAGCGAGGGTATTTTTTGGCGTATATCCAACAACACGCTCATCAAACAGAATGCAGTGAAAGGTGGGACAGCGAGACACTTTCAGCAAGTTTTAATCAGCAAACAACACAGCAAGATTGGAAGGGCCAGACTTTCTGAATTTCGACAAATACAGTGCCAACACTTCAAGCAGTTTTCCTAAATTATTGTAACAGTTAGATAGGTTCTGTTTAAGTGACTTCTATTTGTATTCAAACTTTGATAAAACAGATATATCCCTATAAAGGCTCAATGTTTTATTAGTCAAATAGGATTAGATCTCTTAGTTGTTGATCGAACCTACCCCAGGCGGAAGATTTTGTAAAGGAGATCTCATTCTATATATGTGTGGTTTCTTGAATTTTAAAAAGGGGGATCGATGATGTGAGAACACCACTTTTGTATATTTTTCAGTTAATAAAAATACAGTTTGCAGCAATACTTTGTTTTAACCTAATATTCATTTTTTGTTTCAGTTCCATTCGATCATGCTCCTATGTTGTTCTCAGTTTTCATGGCTTATTTGATTACTTGGAATTCAATGTTATATTGCTCCAACTTCCTTCAATTTGTTGTGATTACTGTAAATGTCCATATTCACATGTAAACCAAAAAATGCCTCAGCTTCCAAAAAACTGTGTTGTTTGTAATTGATTTTCTTTAATTGACTCTAGGCCCAACGGTGGTTGTCATCACACTCTTTCACCTGGAAAAATCACATAGAAAACTAGAGTTAGCCATCTATATTGTTGAGCTTATCATAGCCAAATTTTTAAGTATATTGAGAGAGCCCTCTCAGATTGGAAGGGCTAACTTCCACTCAAAAGTTGGTTTGAAATAGTTACGTTGGGTTGAAGGTTGACACAACCCAACCCTTTCCAATCCAGTGATAACATTTTGGTGCGTCTGTCGGGAGTCAAAAAGCTCAATTTCCCGAATTTTCTTTGAGCCTCTTCATTCTGATTCCTGAGGGTAACAAGAAATCAAAGATTCTTGAAGGTTGTGATATTACCCTGGCAACTCCAATTTCAAAAGATACAAAAGATCGAAGCTTCATGGTGACTCCACCGCTTGAAGATCAGTGGCTTGAAGAAGTTCCAAGATGAGTTCTATTGTAAGAAGAAATATCAGGTATGCTCTTATGGATCAGTGTCACATCTATGGTTTTTCAAATACTATGCCTTGTGCTGATTGGTCAACCCATCTTCCCATATTTAAAGATGATGTTGGTCTACATTTGGTTAAATTCCATGTACATGTATGTAGACTGAGGGTTGAGTTTCCTGAGGGTTGTCTCATGAAGATGTTTATGGCTATGTAGAATATTTTTTGGACATTATGGTTAGTCTCATCCTTCATCACCATTCTTTCAAGACTATCGCAATTTTTGGAAATGTTTCATTCAATATCTCAAAAGTATTCATGATGATGTAGAATGTATGGATGATGAGGAGATGTTAGAGGCACTTTATGAATTTTCTTCTCAAGCTAGTTGTCATGATGATCAAGAACTTTTCCAACAAGCAAATGTCTCTTCTTTAGTTGTAGATGAAATGGATCAGCGATTTGACAGTCAAGTCATATTATATGAAATCCATCAGGATTTGCAGCCTTGTCAATCTTTATGCAGTGAAAGGTATCAGCCAAATCATTCAAATTGTTTTTCAGCCCATTCCTTTTCGGAGATTTTATGTCAAGAAGAAACTCCTCAAGATCAAGGTATTGAAAATACATGCATGAAAATTCTGAACAGTGAGGTAACATGTAGTGAAAGTTGTCTACCTAGACAAGAACTTTTTTCCATTGAAGATCATAACGATGTTGTCCCGGTTAGTGTTCAGACTCAAGATGACATTCCTCAAGCAAAACTACCAAAGGTTCTATCTGATTTGTTTGATAAGCAAAAGAGTAGTTTTGATACACACAATATGGATGTCATGTTTGAAGATGTTCAAGGATGCATGGATGGATTTGTTGATTTACATGAAAGGGAATACAAACCTATTGTTGCCTTTTTATTTGACGATGTTCTTGGAATTAAAGACATAGGACAACAGAAGCCATCAATTATGAATGAATTCAGCCCTAAAGGTTTTACTCATCAAGAAGAGGTGATTTTTCATGATTATCAAGATTGTTTGGTAAGTCTATTCCAGTCATCAGTGGAGGTGGAGTTTTCTTCATTTATAAGCTCGGGTGATGGATTCAGTTTTTATTATGAGTTTCCAATAGATGGTCCACTTGAGAACAGTCAAGCAGCACTAGTGTTGGATCAGCTTTTTGACTAGTTATACTAGAGGTTTCATATTGCTTGAATTAAGCAGGTGCATTTTCAGATGTTAGAGTAGGGTTATTGGTACATAAATAAGCTTGTTGGGCAAGCATTTCCTTCAGCTTTAAGTTACATTTTGTAGTTGTTAGTTTGAGTTTGTACAGCAGTGTGATATCTTGTTGCTTGTCGATTGCGATAAAGTCATTGTCGTCAATATTGCAAGTTCTACCTGCCAATTGCGATAAGTCCTTCTCCCGTCGATTGCTATATCGCAATCGGAGATCGCACAGTCATAAGACCCTCCTCCACCGAAGTCCCTTCCGACTTACGATTGCAATATGCGAGAACCCTCCCGGATGCGATATTTTATGTGATTCATTCTATAAATTGTCACGTCCGGAACATCGGGAAATTACTATAAATCATTGTTAAAGGCCCCTCCTCTGCTTTGCGATAGCGATATGGCGAACTACCCAAACGAATGCAATAATTTTGTGCCATGTTGTATTAAGTTTCGCGTCCGGACAATCGGTGAACACTATGAAACATGGTAAAAAGTCCCTCCCTTGTATTGCGATTACAATACAATAGGGCCAGATCAACAGCCAAGATAAGCAAACCCAGATCAACGAGCATCAAAACATTCATTTCGCTTTTGCTCAATGGGATAGCGAGGGTATTTTTCGGCGTATATCCAACAACACACTCATCAAACATAATGCAGTGAAAGGTGGGACAGCGAGAAACAGAGGATAGCGAGACACTTTCAGCATGTTTTAATCAACAAACAACATAGCAGGATTCGAAGGGCCAAATGTTCTGAATTTCCACAAATACAGTGTCAACACTTCAAGTTGCTTTCCTAAATTATTGAAACAGTTAAATAGGTTCTATTTAAGTGACTTCTATTTGTATTCAAACTCTGGTAAAACGGAAATATCCCTATAAAGGCTGAATGTTTTATTAGTCAAATAGGATTAGATCTCTTAGTTGATGATCGAATCTAACCCAGGTGGCAGATTTTGTAAAGGATGTCTCACTCTATATATGTGTGGTTTCTTGACTTTTGTTAAGGGGGATCAATGATGTGAGAACACCACTTTTGTATACTTTTCAGTTAATAAAAATGCAGTTTGCAGCAATACTATGTTTTAACCTAAGATTCATTTTTGGTTTCAATTCCATCCTATCATGCTCCTATGTTGTTATTAGTTTTCATGGCTTATTTGATTACTTGGAATTCAATGTTATATTGCTCCAACTTCCTTCAATTTGTTGTGATTACTGTAAATGTCCATATTGACATTAGTAAACCAAAAAATGCTTCAGCTTCCACAAAACAGTGTTGTTTGTAATTGGTTTTCTTTAATTGACTCCATGCCTAATGGTGGTTGTCATCACACTCTTTCACCTACAAAAATCACATACAAAACCAGAGTTAGCCTCTGTATTTTTGAGCTTATCATAGTCAAATTGTTAAGTATATTGAGAGAGCCCTCTTAGGTTGGAAGGGCTAACTTCCAATCAAAAGTTGGTTTGAAATAGTTATGCCGGTTTGAAGGTTGACACAGCCCAACCCTTTCCAGCCCAGTGATAACATGGACAAGGACCCTTTTCAGTAGGAGTTGGATTGTACTTTCAATAGTTCACTCTTGAGGTACATTGGATTGGTTTTCTAGTAGAGAAACTGCTCAAGGAGTTGGTCAGAATTTTGCATTATAGAGACGCTCTACTTGTTGACAATATGTAAAGGACCTCTAGTGTCTATGCCTTGTTGGGGAGTGAGTGGAGCAATGAATGCTTCACGATGATCAGGATGGTTTGGGACCCCAGTATCATGATATCCATTCGTACAGTGGTCTAGAGTGGAGTGGCTTAGTGGCATATTTGGGATGTTAGTCTTAGCTTCAATTTGGGTCGGCCAGTGATGACATTGCTTAAGGACAAGCAATGTTGAAGAGTCTTGTTGAGTTTTGTAGCTCGAAAGGTACTTCTAATCTTGTGTCTTGACTAGAAAGACCTTGAAAGGAGCTTGCATGCAACATGCAAAGAGTGCAAGTGAGTTGCACGAATGTGAATGTGTTGCATATGACATGCATGAGATGTGCATGTAAAGAAAGCTAAATTGATCAATTGATGACTTGTACTTGAGTTAAAGTAAAGAAAGCTAAAGATAGGATAGTTAACTAAAGCAAAGTCATTTATCTTCACTTAACTTGACGAGCTAATTGTGGCTGTCAATCTTAGCTTAGCAAAATTATAAATTGAGCCTAAGGTGAGGAGCTAAGACACAACAGCAACACAAGATTGACAGAGGCTTCTCGGTGAACGTATATAAGGGGCCATCTTTTCAAGCGAAAAAATGGGTGAAAATTGTTGTTGTTCAATGGGGTTTGAGATTATTAATGGGTTACATTACGAGAATTGGCTAGACGGTGAAGGAAACTTTAGCACATGGAAGGAGTGGATTGTTCTATTATTTGAGCAGGAGTTGTGGGACATCGTTGAGAAGACCATCTAAATTACCACAAATCCTACTCAATTGGCTGAGTTTAATAAGAAAAATGTGAAGGCCAAGAGAATAATCTTGGACTCTATTAAAGGCCATATTATACGTCATGCGACAAGGAAAAAATGCCTTTGAGATGGGGGCATCCTTAACAAACTATACCAGAAATTAAATAAATAGATAAAAAAAGATGGTGTTGAAAGAGAAACTAAGAAATGCTAACATGTCTGAAATTGACATAGTTGCATCACACCTAACCAACATCCTCAGATTAGAGATGACTTGGCAACATTGGGGGAAACTATTGATAGTGAGGGGTTGGTCAGATCAACCTTGAGTGGCTTTCGTCCGAAAGGAGACGTATTTGTTGATGAGATCATCGCAAGGGAAAATCTACCTAGTTGGGATAGATTGTGGGATTATTGTGTACAAGAAGAGACAATGAGACATTCCAAAACTGTTGGTCAACATGATGGTAAGGATGATGAAGAGAATTTTTCTCTTGCCATCGAAGAAAAAAAGTAAACTAGAGGAAAGTGAGGGCTTTGCTACCGTGAAAGACATGAGCAAAGTGCTCTGCGTGCCACAAGACAGGTCACTATGCAAGCCAATGTCCATACAATGAGGAGGAGGAGGATCAGGTGGTTGCATCAGCATCAAATGAGATTTAAGACTTTACGAAGAAATTTGAAAAATAATTTTCTCTAGTTACTTGTGTTTCTGGCAGTAGTATTATTGTGCATGAGGACAGTGGGCTATGGCTAGTGGACAGTACAACGTCGATTCACATGATGGGGATGAGGTCAGTGCTCTGCAGTTTTTAGAGACAAGCTTAGACCACAGTGCGTTCGGTGGGACTAGTGCCATGCATGCAATGAAGGGAGTTGGATGTGTAATATTCTAGCTAGAGTCAGAAGGATTTTAGGAGGTGATAAGGATGTTGTTTGTTCCAAGGTTGATGGTACAGGGACTCTTAGTATCATCCCTGGAGGATGTTGGATATAGAGTTTTGTTCCGATATGGACAGGTGTTTCTATATTAAGAGGGAACGACCATGGATGTAGTTGTAGTGCTTGGCATCAGATAAGGGCGGGCATGCAAGTTGTTGGGACAACATATGGGTATATCCAACGTAATCCTAGATACAGGATCAGTGTTACTTGCTAAGAGGGAGCAGGGGGCAAGGAAGGTGTTTCTTCACGTACTACCAGGAGCCTCAGCTCGTACGATATGAACAATGTTGCACGAAGCAGGGACGTTTTTTGGAAGCAAAGCATCGAAAGCGTCATTTTCCAAAAATCTAGAAAGTAAAGTGTCTCGAAAACGTCTATTATATATACATACACACAGACATATATATATATATATATATATATATATCATGTATTTTTGCATTTATATTCAAAAAAACATCCAAAATATCAAATTAGTTGTGGAATACATGAAAATACACATATTTGTACATAAATCAAGATAGATACGGAATCCATTGTACATCAATGATAAATTATTCCAACATCAACCATCTAAATTCTAGCAATTACAAACATACATCAAATTTTTAAGCATATCATCAAACATAAAACATTTAGAAGATAAAATCATAAAGCACTCAAAATACTTGTTTAGCAAGTGAGCAATTGTCAACATGACTCAAGTCCAAAATTCAAATAATAATGTTCATAAAATAGGCCACCTAGCCACCACTAAGTACACACTGAACTAGGAAGAATAAGACATAAAAGTTCAAATTCACAAGTCTAATCTATGACAAAAGTAAACTGTGAATATATCTACTAATCTCTCCTCCTTCCACCACAAACACTACGTGAGCCTCCACGTTGTGGCACTGAAGAAGATGGTGACTCAAGTTGTCAAAGTTGTGGAACAAATGAAGATGATGATGAAATATGTAACTAGGTCGGGTCTTCATAATGACATATGTAATCATGATTTCATGTATTTAATGTAAAGAGAAAAATAAATTTATTATTGTTGTCATTGAGGCATGGGTTTCATGCTCAAGAGAAATTCATTTTATAGGTCAAGCTCCCATTGAGAGCTTCTAGGGCTTGTTATTTAGTGTACAAGTCAATTGAGTCATTGTCATGTATGAAAGACCCTCCTTCAGCATGTTAAATATTGTAAAGAAAAATTATTTGAGTCAAAGTTTGAGACAAAAGACCCTCCAAGACCTCATCCTAATGCAAAAAGGACAAGTCGTCCTAAAGGGTGCAATTCAACCTAGCAGAAAGCCTGTATATAGGAGAGACTTCGACCTCACTTTGGAGAGACACTTGACACACACAAGTTCAATCACAAAAGAGAAAAAGGTACAAAGAAAGGAAGGACGAAGAAAGAAGAAAAAGACAAGATATTTGGATTGTTTTTGAGTTACTTCTCTCCATACGTGCAAAGGAATTAGGGCATCCATTGCAGCAATAAAGGCCCAGTTGTAGAAGTCAAATTACGACATCAAGAAGTTCACCTTGCAAATCGAGTTCTCTAGGAAAGAGAATCATCTCAAGTGAAGAAGAAAGGAGAAGGATTTACCACATGTGCGAGGGATAGGGTTTCAAAAGAAGGATTTGTTGGGTGTGTCAAAGTTACAGAAGAATCTGTTGGGCAATTCGAAATTGCAGAAAAATCCACTGGGTAGGTCGAAGTCGAAGAAGAATGTGCTACGCAGGTCGAAGATGTAAAAGAATCTACTGGGGAAGAAATTTCAACCCCACTCCGGTTATCAGTTTTCCTAATCACTCCATGCATTTAGTTTTAAATCCAAGCATGATAAAAAAATTAAAATCTGGAAATGACAATAATTTTCTCAAAACACAAATTTAGAGATTTCACAACTGTTGAAATTGCATAAATAAAACATAGCAAAATTATGAAAACCACACACAGGAAATAACACAGTGATTTTTTGTCAATGTGACCCTGGAAAAAACCCACACAACTTTTGGGGAAAATCAGTTTGAGAGCTCTTCTTTATTTCTAAAAATGTTTTTACAGAGAAACTGAAATACACAATAAAAATTCCAGCAATCACAAATTACAACTCATCTTGATTTTTGTGCTTGAACTCCACCTCAAAAATTGTGACAATCAGCAAACAGCCAAAATAGAAATTTTTCCAGCAATAAAACAACATTAAATGTTGTACAGACTGCCTCGAAAAATGTGCCTAGAACTTGTTGAACAGATCGTACAGATTTCAACAGTATTGCTGCTTCAAAATTTGTGCCCTTATTGTTGTCCCTCTTCCTTGATTTCTCTGCTATCCCTCTTCCTCGATATCTGTGTCTTTCTCTTGCTGTACGGTTTTGCCTTGGGATGCATGCCAATAAATGTTGCTGCTCAAATTTGTTGAAATGTCTTCTTGCTACTCTCCTTCACTTCCTCACTGCTCAGAAATTTTATCCTTGCTCTCTCTTATCTTTCTCTCAAATGCTCATGAAAGAATGAATGATCTTTTCCTCCTCTCTTCTCCTTTTATTCTCTAAATGACCTTTTGGGTTACCCTAACATCTAATGGTTGAGATTCATCTAGATCTAGGGATGAAAATAAATGTGCATTTGATTCTCACTTTCTATTTTTTAACTCATCCACTTAGCCTTTTATTTCCATAGTCACTTTTTCACTTTCTAATTCTTCATTGACTTTAATAAAGTCACCTTTAAATTAGAATATAACTTTACCACTTATAAAGTCACTTTTAAATTAAACTGACTTTACCACTTACAAAGTCACTTTAAGAGAAAAATAAAAATAAATTTGAACACTTTTACTTAGGCCAAAGATCAAAGCCTTAGGGAACCACTTGTCCTCTGGTACCCAAATTTTAACACTCCCTCTTACCGAGGAAAGTGTTCCTCACCACTCCCATCTTGTCTCTAAAGTAGACATGCTTGCCCCATGGTTAGGCTTTGGTGAAAACGTTCGCTACCTGCTCATTTGTGGAAATGTACTCAAGCTTGACAGCTCCCTTTTGGACATAGTCTCTAATGAAGTGGTATTTGATCTCAATATGCTTTGACCTGTCATGAAAAACTAGATTCTCCGTGAGTTTTATGCAACTTTGATTATCACAGTAAATTACTGAAGGTCTCAATGCCTAACCAAATAGACCAAACAACATCTTGCAAAGCCATATGGCCTCACAACTAGCCAAACTAGCAGCCATATACTCTGTCTCAGCTGAGCTCAATGCAATTGACTGTTGTTTCCTACTGATCCAAGACACAACTGCCGAACCCAACCCAAAACAGCACGAGGAAGTACTCTTCCAATCTGAATCCGTGTACCCTGCCAGTCTCACTCCATCACCCTGTCTATAATCCAGACCAAAATCCACAGTCCCCTGCAAGTAACGAAGAATGTGTTTTGCAACCACCCAGTGCACTCTCCCGGGCTCACACGTGAACTGACTCATAGTGTTAACTGCAAAACATATATCCGGTCGCGTGTTGACCAAATACATGAAACAACTAATCAGCGTTCTATATAAAGTAGGATCCACCAACTCCAAATCAGAAGCGTGGAGCTTCTTCCACAATGTACTTCCCTTGTCCCAAGAAGAAATGCCCCTCCTCCTGCTACACCTCCAATCCCAGAAAATAATGCATCAAGCCGATATCCTTCATTTCAAACTCTGAAGCAAGATCTCTCTTCAAGCGCTCAATGAGTCTCTCTGCACCAGTGATGATCAAGTCATCAACATACAACACCAGAATGAGAAGCTCCTCACCCACCACAATGAAGTATAGGTTCGGATCAGCCTCACTCTTTGTGAAACCCAACAGCTGCGTGTATGTATCAATCCTCGAGTACCAAGCTCTGGGAGCTTGCTTCAAGCAATAGAGTGCTTTTTTCAATCTGCATACATGGGACTCCTTCCCATGCACCTCAAAGCCCTGTGGCTGCTCAATATAAACCTGCTCCTGAATGAAGCCATTGAGAAATGCAGTGTTCACATCCATCTGGTGGATCTTCCAACCCATCTCTACTGCAATCGATATAATGGAACGAATAGATGTATACCGAGCTATGCGAGCGAAGGTCTCCTCATAGTCAACTCCCTCTACCTGTGAGAACCCTCTTGCCACAAATCGAGCCTTGAACTTCTCGATGTTGCCATCTGCAGCATGCTTTATCTTGTAGAGTCATCTGGAAGTAACAATTGATTTACCTTCAGTCCTCGACACTACTCCTCCATCATGGCCTCTCTCCATCCCTGCTGGCTGGCTGACTCCTCATAACTCGAAGGCTCGAAGTCAACAATGCTTGTTCCCAATGCCTCTGCACTTAATTTTTCAAATTCTATGTCTGGTTAATGGTAAATTGAAGATAAATTAAGAATTCTGATATAATTGTTATGATATATGTTTATATATTATGTAAATGAGGACCTTACAATGGGTTTCATGCTCAAGGCCTGTTGAAATTTGGTACCGGAGGACAGGTGGTTCCCTTAGGCTTTGATCTTTGGCCTAGGTAAAAGTGTCCAAAAAATTTTAATTTTTCTCCTAAAGTGACTTTATAATTTTTATAAAGTTAAAATCTAATTTAAAAGTGACTTTAAGTGATAAAGTTACTAAGTCTAATTTTAAAGTGACTTTTATAAAGTCAATGAAAAATTAGAAAGGAAAAAATGACTTTGGAAATAAATGACTAAGTGGGTCTTTATTAAAGTGGGTGAATTAAAAAATAGAAAGTGAGATTTAAATGTGCATTTAATCTCAGCCATTGATCTAAATCTATCTCAGCCATTGGATTCAGGGATCACCCAAAAGTCA
>APFE030233684.1:0-22916 GCA_000404065.3 Pinus taeda
ATATGGTATTTGGGCCTTTGGCCCATAGGATTCACTTAAATAAAACCTATTCTTGAAAATGGGCGAATGGAAGGTTGTAACTCCTAATTTCAAGGGCTAAATTTACCTTTTTTACCCTATCCCTTAAAATAAGGTGGGTTATTTGAGGTGATTTGTAAAAATGTACTATGATACAAAATATTCGCCCACTAAAAATTTAAAACCCATTAATTTCGCCAAAGGGCGAACATTCGCCCCTAAAATCACCATATGCTCAATATACACTTCTTCTTCTAGGTCTCTATTAAGAAAGGCAAATTTCACAACCATTTGATATACTTTGAACTTTTGAAAACTAGAAAGAGAAAGAAACATTCTTATGGCTTCAAGTCTAGCAATAGGTGCAAAATTTTCTTCAAAGTCTATACCTTCTTGTTGAACATACCCTTTACAAACAAGTGTGGCCTTGTTTCTAATCATTTCTCCATTTTCATTCAGCTTGTTTTTGAATATCCATTTGGTTACTATGACATTCTTATCATGAGGTCTAGGAACTAATTCCCAAGTATTATTCTTTTCAATTTGCTCAAGCTCTTCATTCATAGCCTTGACCCAACATTCATCTTTACATGCTTCATGTACATTTTGCGGTTCGATGGAGGAAAGCAATGCTAGATAGCTAGAAGCTTCTGTAATAGTTCTTCTTGTTTGCACACCTGCCTCTTTCTGTCTTAACATTTGAGTCTCTGGATGATTTTTTCTGAACATATCTCGATGGAGTCATTTCTTCTGCCATTATCTGCTCTTTTGGTGCTTCATTGGTTTCTTCTTTTTCAACATCAGTCTGATAATTCTCATCTTCTTCCCACTCTTCATTTTTTACCTGTTTTGGATTTTCGCCTGTTTCATCAACCACAACGTCAATACTTTCAACAATTTTCCCAAGTCTTTTATTATAACACTTGTATCCTTTACTCCGGGAAGAGTAACCAAGGAGAATGCCTTCATCTGCTCTAGGTTCAAACTTGCCAAGTTTTTCATTAGTCCTTTTGATGTAACATTTGCTTCCAAAAACTTTGAAGTATTTTACAGTAGGAGTCTTACCATACCAAAGTTCATGAGGAGTTTGAGTGATGTTTACTCGAACATTCGTTTTGTTGAGAATAGTGACGGCGTCAAATGCAGCTTCACCCCAGAAGGTTGCAGGAGTTCCAGATTCATCTAGCATAGCACGAGCCATTTGTTGAACAGTTTTGTTTATCCTTTCTACCACTCCATTTTGTTGAGGAGTCCTTGCAGTAGAGAATTCTCTTCTTATTCCATGTTCTTCACAGAAGTTGAAGAATCCATCTGAGGTAAATTATCCTCCTCGATCAGACCTAAGGCATTTGATTTTGCGATCTAATTCGTTTTCAACCAAAGCTTTGAATGCTTTGAACTTTTCATATGCTTCGTCTTTATGCTTTAGAAGTCCTATCCAACACATTCTGGAAAAGTCGTTAATGAACAATATAAAGTATTCTTCTCCATGAGGTGACTTTTTCCTTGATGGACCACATAAATCAGTATGGACAAGTTCAAGCGGCTTACTAGTTGATCCTTCATTCTCAGGGAAATGTGTTATGGTTTGCTTACCAAATTGACATGATTTTCATATTGTATTTTCTGGAATTATGATGTCAGGAAGATCGCGTACAGCGTAGAATTTGCATGCTTTCTTTATCTGAGGGAAGCTTAGATGCCCCAATCTTCTGTGCCATAGCTAGTGTTCATCATTTTTGCTTACATAACATTGTTGCTATCCTCCCTTGAGTATGTATAAATTATTTGGAGTTCTTATGCCTTTGATCACTGTTTCTCCTGTATCAAGCTCACGAACAATACATCCATTTGATCGAAATACTACCTCATTTCCTTGATCACACATTTGAATAACACTCAATAGATTATGCTTTAAACCATCAACATACATAACATTCCCAGCTTTGACCTTTTCTTTTAAGAGAATAGAGCCTTTATCTTTTATGGTTGCAGGGGTGTCATTTCCAAATGAGACCTTGCTTTCCTTTTCTAAGTCACTATATGGTTGAAGTTTTACTTTATCACCTGTCATGTGTTTCGAGCATCCACTGTCGATGTACCATTTATTTTCTTGTCCTTCTGCATATAAGGCTATACCACATCTTTCGGTTTGCGGTTCTTTCTTTTTCCATGTTTTGGGACCCAATGAAGCTTGCTCCTTCTGAGATGTTTGCCGAAATTTACTCCTGCATTCAGAGTCTTCATGATCGAAGTTGTTACAGATAGAGCATTCTATTGCATTTTGAAGAACATAAAATTTATTGTAGGTCCTTTCATGATCCCAGTCACATTCCTTTGATTTCGTGCTTCTCTAATCATGATGGTCTTGTAAGCAACACATTGAGCAACTTTGTGTCCAAAGTTATGACATGAAAAACATTGGTCATTAAATAAATTCTTGCGATTATCGAATCTATTGACCAGATGATTGTAGTTTCCATTGACATTTATTCTTGAAGCAAATTGAGAATGATTTACCTATGGTTGGTTATAGCTTTTGTTCATCCTTGAAGTAGATTGAACCCGATTTACCTAGTGATCTGTTTTAAGCCTCTGTTGATGATTATCAACGTGTTCATTTCTCCTTGCTGCATCAAGATAGCTTTTGGAGGTTGACGACTTTTGTGCTTGTGATGGTTCTTCAGTATATCTAAGACCTATCTTTATAAGAGGAGAACACTGTACTTTGATAATTTCATCTAAAGTTTCTGATCCTTTAGCAAACTTAAGATTGAGAGCTTTTGTTTTCTCAATTTCTTTTCTTAGACCCACAATTTCACATTCTAATTTTTCATTGTGTTTTTCCCTTTCAGCAAGTTGGAATGTAAGAGTGTCTATAATCATACTCTTTTTTTTCTAAACAGATTTTAAGTTTAGAAATTTCTTCATAGAGACCATCTTCATCTAAAGCATCCAAGAAATCATCATCTTCAAAAGCCATCAGAAGTCTATAATCATTACTATTTTCATCTTTATCACTATTTGATAAACCATCACTATCTTCATGCGTATAGTAGCTCTTCTTATTTACACTTTGCTTTCTATTCCATTTTGTTGATTCCTTACCTTTATCAAGCTTATCTTTGTGAGGACATTTGGCAGCATAATGACCTACTCTTCCACAGGCAAAACATTTGAAAGGTAGTTTACCTCTGAATCTTCCAGAACCCCATTGAAGGTTCTTGACAAAGTTTGATTCTTCCTCTCCTTTTGACACATGTCCTGACTCATTGAGTTCTCCTTTTCCTCAAGCTTTGAATGTGGCTTCTCTCATATCTGATGGACCCCCTTTTCTCATTTCGAAAGCAGTTAGGATTCTGTGCAGCTGTGACATAGTAATACTTTGAAGATTCTGCTTTTCTTCTATGGCAGAAACTTTTGATTCGAACTTAGAAGACAAGGATCTTAGAACCTTTTCAACTAAAGTAACTTCTTTTATTTCTTCACCCAAGTTTTTCATGCGATTAACAATCTATACGTAGGAAATAATTAGCTACACTTTCATCATTGTGCATTCTGAGAGTTTCATATTGAATTCCGAGAGATTGCAGTTTTGCGCGTTTTACCTGATCATCTCTTTCATAGCTTAAAATGATCTTGTCCCATATTTCTTTGGCGGTTTTGAGCTGCATAACCTTGACGAATTCTGATTGTTACAGACTCCCCAATAGAGTATTGACAGCCTTTGCATTTGTTTCATACTGCTTTTTACCTGCCGTATTTGTAGGAGTCGCTGATGAAAATGTGTATCCTCCTTCCACGATATCCAAAACTTCTGTTCCAAGATATCGAAGATAGGTTGTGGTTCTTACCTTCCAATAGACGAAGTTGCTCCCATCAAAGATTGGTGGCCTGATGGATGCCTCTCTTTCGTAGTTGCTCATGATGATAGATCTTCCTTCAAGTGATCAAGCTTCTTCTGAATGACCTGCTCTTATTCCAATTGTTGGAAATAATACTAAGAGGGGGGGGTGAATTAGTATTATCAAGTCAATAATATTTCTTTTCGCAATCAGATTTGTATACGCTACTTCAGTTAATGAAACTTGCATATATACACAACTGTTGTTAAGAGAACTAGCGTATATCCTATAGACTTATACTTTAGTTAATTCATCAGATGTTGATATTTAATCTGTGTATCATAACCATATAACAGTAACCAAGTACAGTAAAAAACAAAGCAGACAATCACACACAAGAACACAAGATATAAGGTGGAAACCCAATGTGGGTGAAAACCACCTGTTGCAATTCGTCTCTATCTTCTTTTAATAAGAAACTTATTTTTACAATATTTATGTACTGGTGCAGTCTTATACCAGTACGCGGGCTTCTACCTGTAGAAGGCTACAACCTTCTCTCATTCTCTAGCTTCTCCTGGAAGGGAGCTACAACACCCTTAGCTCTTGTACTAGCCGATGTACTAGTACGTAGATGCTGACCTACAGAAGGCTACAACCTTCTCTTTTATTCCAGGGACCACGTTTCATAAATTTTCAGACTAGATCCATCAATAACCTTAATCAAACATCAAATATATCTACATCAATTAATCTCCTTTGCACCAACCAAAACTGAATCAAACAATCACTTTTTTGAATGTTGTAACCAGAACATAGTAACAGTGACCAGAACCCAATGCAGAACTCAGAACACTGCAACAACAAACAGAAGTAGCTAAAACATATTTTATGGGACGCACGCTACTTCAATGTGTCGAACCTGCATTCATACGCTGTTATCTGGAGGCAAACCTGTGTATACATTGTTTTTAAATGTCGAACCAGCTTGTATACGTGCCTTTGCTATACTGGACCTGCGTACAGATCTGTAAAAGATGATTTAACCTTTACAACTATTCAGATATTAGTTATACCCAAATCATCAGATTACAGATTACGACATGTGCCAATTATAAAGGATCAAAACCACACAAAGATACTTCTCTTCAAGCCTAAAGATCTTGACCCATCAATAGAACTTTATCCTTCTTCAAGCGCTCATGTTCCTCCTTGATTCAGATCCAGCTATGCACCATAACCCAATGACGAGTAGTCTAGATCTTACTCTTCATTAGATATTCAATCCTTGAGTGCTTTTGCCTAATGATCTCCTTCTCCTCTTATAGTCTTAGGCCTTACTCAATACCATGGTCCAAAACCACTTAGAAGCAATACCTAGGATCAAATACCTGGGGTCAACACTTCGTTCAAGATACCTTGGTTCAATACCACGGGTCAAAATACCACGGACCAAATACCACGGACCAAAACCAAGTTTTCCAACATGTATGCGCTTTTCCTTGCGTGAAAGTGCGTGTATACGCATACGCGCCTTTTGGTCTGCGAACTCGCGTGTATACACGGTTTGGTCAAGGGGAACCTGCGTATACCTCTTTTTCCTTCATTCTGTGATCCTGAACTGTGATTTGTCATCTGAGTGAGTTGCCATCAAGGACAACACCTGTGTCATAGCGCCAAACTTGTGTCATAATGCCAACATTCTTCACCATTGGAGCTTCAAACAATGCAATCTAGACAAATATTAAGAGTGTTCAAGCATCGATGTTGGCATCAATGAAAACACCATTCAACACTACATTGAGTCAACCAATGATTGGTTTCTATTTCGATGGGCTAGCCTGAGAGAGGAGCCACAGGCCATTGGACTTCTTAATAACCTTTTGTACATTTCCTTAGGCTTATGACTCAAATTTTCCACATCATTAGGAAATCCCCCATCATTAGTACCATGGCTCTTTTGATATAGGCTTGGATTTGGGGTTTCTTTCTTTTCAAGTTTTTGTCTTTTTTTGTAACATAGATCCAATGTATGTTTGGATTCATTTTCTTATATTAAATCTAGGTTTAAGCTCTTATATTAACCATATCAACTAACTAGAGATCAATCCAACTAGTGTACACATACATCATAATTGCATTTAATTTCTAAGAAATTTATCATAAGCGTGCCATACAGGTTTAATATTTTCTTTAACTAACCAAACCACAACCTTAGCGAGCAAACTTTCACATTTACAAGTTCAATTAAAATCCATATAAGAAAAAAACATGGTTGTATAACCTTTTTGCAATGTAGGAAATTTTAATTTAACCATATAATATACGATTTTAATTTTCCTAATTGATTCATGGTCATAAAAGGTAATATTTGGATTTTTGATTCATCACAATACAATGTATGTTTTGTTTTTTCCTAGTTGATTCATGATTTTATAGTGTATCAATTTAACTTCCTTGGCCAAATTAAAACTATACAACATATAATATATCCAACTTGCAATCAATAACATCTAATTCATCCAAATAAGTGGTCATGATTGTATAATCAAATTCAATCCCAACTTGTGGCCATATAGTTCAATTCAACCTTTATATAGCCTATGATAACCTTACTGTGTATGTATGAATTGCTAACTTTGCAACTTGGCAATTTAATCATTCAATTTCTCAATATCTATGCCCAATTACCAACAATTAGCTAGAATTCAACATTGGTGCCCAATTGATAGTATGTGTCTTGAATTTCTTAAAATTCGTGCTAAATTGATGCAATTCAGCTTAAATTTGTGTCATATTTAAGATACAATAGATGACCAATTTCAAAGATTCTCATGAAAATCGATGGCAAAACAAATTTGTTATTTGTCACTTCCCATAACACTTTTGTTGATATTTTGTCACCCTGTGTGGCAATACTATGTAATAATAATTTTTAAGTCAAACTTCCAAGGGTTTTTCTAGTAGGTAGTAAAATATAGCTATATGGTTTGCCTCCTCTAATTGTTCCTTGATGAAATACTATTGTGATATAGGTCTTTATTGGTAGGCAAATAAAGAATGCAATATTGACTTTGATACATCCCATATCTAAACTATCCTCCTAGTGAACTAGTGAATACTATGGTTTGGTACTTAGGTGTCTCAGTAGATGGAAATATGTCCATAGGATGACGAATTATTTAGTTTTTATAGCCAAATTGATGTTAGGTCCTCAACAGATTCCTAGACATTCTATGTGGTACTAGTGTTTGGCCTAGAGGTTAGTTGGTCAGTGACTAGTATATTATTTCATATTAGAATCTTACAATTGAAGGAAGGAACATTATCACTTAATTTTAAGAATCTGTAATCCATTCATATTGGAAGATGCCCACATTTAGCGTGATCAACCAACATTTTGGGATTATTTGTAACACAACCTTGAGTGTGATTTTTCCCTTTTCATTATGCATTCTCGCAAGCATGCTATAATAACTTCGGTGTTTCTATGTCCTCTTTTTATAAGTACTTAGGGACTCAATTCCTCCATGCTAGTTGGAGTATTTTCTACTTGAAATCTTTTTCCATTTGGATCACATCACTTTGTGTGGTATTTTAGCAGTTTGTTTCATTTTATTTTGAGAATTCATCTAATCATATATGGATTTAGGTTCCATGTCTTTGAATCACCAATTTCATCGAACATATATCACTTTATTCCTTATCATCATTAGAAGCATTATCTATAACAACAAATTTTTTGTCTCTCTTAATAGTATTTGAGATCAATGCTCCTATGGTTAGGAGAAATGATAGGGATTCTAATCCCTATGATTTACATATCTATTGTCATCTCCAATTATTATAATTAGGATGTTATCATTGTGGATTCATTTGTTGAATCTCTCTTTTTATTGGGAATGGTTGAGATATTTTCTCAACCAATTCCTTGTTTTGTTTACAAACCTTGATTTGTTAGATCAATAGATTCTTTCTCTCCCTAATTTTTGGAAGTAGATTTGCTCTTGTAAAGCTATTTAAGGTTCTCATTTGCTTAATAACAATTCAGTTTAATATTTAATCTATACAAACTCGTATCATGAGTGAGATTTCTCATATCATTGGGAAATGGCACACAAAATGATGTAGAAAATTTTATATTCCTCATAAGTCTCAATCTATACTTATTTATTTCAATGAGTTTCCTTTCATATTCCTAATAATTGTAGATAATTTACCAAATATTTAATCTCCAAATGCCTCTCCCCTAATTTTGAAATAGCATTAAAGTTGATATTTTTCTTCCACGTCTTGTAACATAGTTTCCAACATTTATGTGTTTCTTCTTGCATTGAGTATTATATTTATATAAGTATCTCTCTTTTTCCCAACTCTATATCCTAAAGATTCCATGGTGCAATTTTGTTCTCAACAATAGGCTTAGTGTATGTTAAGGTGGGCTTTCAATATCTTGAAATACTAATCCAAAAACCTTGGTGTTTTAGTTAGAGTCCATTTTTTCTTAAAAATATTATTGGCTAGAATACTCAATGATTCTACTGACCCTTAATTAAGTTGATTACAATTTTGTTAAATTTTGAACCAATCATATCATTGTTAGTTCACAATTGCACATAGAAAAAATGTGAATTTTAACAAAAAAAATTCAAACTATAATAATTTCCTTTAAAGAAAAATAAATTAAATAAAAATCACTTAAAATAAATTTGAAATCCTAAAATTTTCTTAACACTCTAAGTATTTTTCCAATCAAAATTTCTCTGATCTTAAAAAAGCCATATCCCATTCTCCATATGTAAAAAATAAGAGTGATTGACCCTTCAAAAATATATTTTAATATAATTTTATAATTTCAAATATCTCAATAATAGATTTCATTTTCAAAACTATTTGAAAAATTAAATTAACTAAACATTTAAAAATAAGAAGAAAAAAAAAATTAGAATTATAATTCAACATAATAAAATGAAAATAAAAATAAATATATATATAAAAAAAAACGAGCAAATGAGTTCAATAATTCAATATTTCCGAAAAGGAAGAATAAATGAAATAATAATTATAAAAAAAATAAATCAAGTATTACATTCAAAGAGAAATAAAATTAAAAACAAATTACCAAAAAAAATTAAACAATAAGTGAAAATAATAAAAATAAACCCAAAAAGTATAGTAGATAGCTTGT
The DNA here is from genome assembly GCA_000404065.3 of Pinus taeda. NCBI lineage: Eukaryota > Viridiplantae > Streptophyta > Pinopsida > Pinales > Pinaceae > Pinus > Pinus taeda. Next base: position 9,052 of record APFE030233684.1, read on the forward strand.
TTGACAAATAAGATGCCTAAGAAGTAAATCATTCTAAACTTTCCTTAATAAATCATTCCAAACTTCATAAAAACTTCTTAAAATTAAATAATTGAATTGTAAAAGAAAAATATAACCAAAAAAACCCTTCTTAAAAGCCCTTTCTAAAATTAAATAATTAATTGTAAAATAAAAAGATAACCAAAAAAACCCTTCTTAAAAGCCCTTTCTAAAATAGTTTTTGAAGTGGAGGAGAAGAGAGACCGAATGATATTATTTCGGTAAGCTATGCAATACATATTAACATCCAATAACGTACACCTGCCATACGCTATCATAAATGTTCGTAGCTTAGTAAACAAGCACAGTTCCCACCGAGGCATTGTAACTAGCGAATTCAATGCCTCGAGCTCCGCACTGCGCGTATCGAGAACAATGGACAGATATTTAACATGTGCATAGATCTTTATTGATGAACGTTTTTTCGTCATAAACCATGGAGTCGTCTATCGAGGTGGAGGAATTGCTTCTGTCATAAACAATGGAGTCGAGGTGGAGGAATTGTGCGGAGGGTCAAAAGTGGTTAGAATTTGGGTAAAAGAATTTCAAAAAATCTTGAAAGAAATAAGAAAGAAAGAAAGAAATTATTTTAACATCCACGAGGTTAAAGATAGCCCATGGGACATATGGTTCTTCATTTGCTTGATGTGTTCGGCGATTTTTGTGTGAAGCTTCACAATAAATGCTCCTAGCTTCTCGTTAAACCCCTCGCTAAATAGATTAACTCAAAAGCTCACTGCCAACGTATCTGCATAACTTTCCCTGTTGTCTTTGAAATTCTCACATTCTAAAATGAAATGTTTTTCTGTTTCCATTTTTCCAGAAGAACAAAAAATGCATATCCTTTCCTCCCACACTTCCTTTGGCCTTTTCCAGCGCCCTGTTTCACAACGAAGTTGATGAGAATTAGTCCTTAATTGAACAATAAGAATTTTGACTCTTCAAGAGATATTGGCCTCTATGTATGCTTTTTTTTTTTTAACAAGGTCGGGTACTTATCTATTATAAAAACTGCTGAAAATAAGCGCTGTTACAAGGAGTGGGAAGAGAGGAGAAGAAGTCTGAAATGGGCGTGCAGGCCCCGACTTCTTAAAAGTAACCTTATAGCTGATGTACTGAAATAGAAAACGACTATATTGCCTTACAAAGAGCCCTGCAATAAAACAAAATTTGCTGGCCATGTGATTTTTTACTAAAACTGATTGACTGAGTCCTCCATCTGAGTATCCTTCTTGCTTGCTCTGGTGGAGGCCTCAGCTTGCATTGCATCAGTGATGTTTTTGATGTGTGCGATGGCCTCTTCCAGGTGAGTGCATTTTTCTTTCAGGCTCTCTATTTCAGCTCGCTGCTTTTCCAATTTTTTCCTCTTAGAGCGATTATCTGCCTGATAATCTTCCTTTAGCTCGTTGTGGCGCTTGATAATCCTTGCTATCATGAAACAATGTTGCTTGCACAGCGTGCAAGTGTTGTTGCCCAAAACGCAGTCCAGAGGGTTCTCAGGAGGATTGTTGCCTGCCTGATTCTCGTTCTGAGGTCTGGCTTTAGAGGGCTTCGCCATGTCTGAGAAGAAAGGAGCAGACAAGGAAATCAGCAACAAACAAAATTGAGTAGAGCAGAAGGTATACCTCGATCGGTTCTGGAGGAGGCAAGCTTCGATGCAGGGGCAGCCTCGCTTATTGTTGATCTTATGAAACCAAAAGGGAGGATGACGCGCAGCTAAGATGGTCTGGAGACGAGCGCTGGTGCTACTATGCTTCAGTGCTAGATCAAGAACCATAGATACAACTCTTTGCTGTCCAGAACAGAGGGGAGGGAGGGGATTAAATAACAGCTGAGGGGGCTGGGCGGGCATGTGAGACTGAGGGAGAACGTGAACTTGGATAGGCGCGGGTTCCTCCAGGAAATCTTTGGAGCAAACAAAGGAGATTACGAAGGGACTTATGCAGGTCTCAGGGGATGGATCACGAGATGCTCGACTGGATCGGGAATCAAGAGAAGGCAGATCAGTTGGCTGGGAGGATTGGAGCACGCGATTCACGAGAGAGCTGTGAGGGGTCAGAGGATCTAGAGGGATGCAGATGTGATCCGAACAGGCCTGATGACTGGTATTATTTAAATTCAGAGGCGTACTTGACTTGCAGTTCTGAGGTGATGGCGGGTCAGCAGTTCTGTTATGGGATTGCCTTGTCATAGAGGTGATCATTCTCCCTTATTTGACCGCTCGGCTTGCTGACGGCCTTGGAGGCGAGAGCATCCGCTGCTGCATTATTTTCTCTTAATATATGTTTAAACGTGATTTCTCCCAAGTCTCTGATGTTATTCAGGATCCTGTGCTTTATATTACTGAGAGTGGCTTTGTTGAAGTCTGCTCCTGATACTAGAGTTGCGATGATGATGGCAGAGTCCCCCATGATAGTGAGATTTTTAATTTCCAGCCTATTTAGGATCGAGGAACCCAGAAGGAGGCTGTATGCTTCAGCCACATTGTTGGAAACTCTCCCCAATCCCCATTCATAGCTAACAATGGTTTCTCCTCTGTGGTTTTTGATGATGCCTCCAGCTCCGGCTTTTCCTGGGTTGTTCTTGGAGGCTCCGTCGAAATGTAAAGTGGGCGCTTCTGATCTGAGATCCATTGATTGACCTCTTCCTTGGTTCCTCTGAGTTTCCAGTGGGATCCCTTCTTATGAGCTTTTGTTTGGGGGTGTTGAAGATTGGTGTAGCTGAGATTAAACTTGTTGTACCATTGAGTCTCTACATGCTGCCAGCTTCACTGATCTGGGGGAGCAATGAGGTTGGTGTTGATTGATTCTGAGATGATGGCTATTGTTTTAGCTTGGATGCTGGCTATGGAAGGCTTTTTGTTGTTGAATACATAGTTGTTCCTGGCTAACCAAATTTGCCAACAAAGAGTGGTTGGGATGCATTTCCACATTCGTTTGATATTGTGTTTGCCTTTTTTGGAGAAGGGATAACATTTCCCCCAATTTTTCTGAAGAGAGGTGATTTGGTTAAAACTTTCGCTGATTGTTATAGGATTTATCACTTGTTTCCAACAACTTTGCACAAAGGGACAGAGGAGGAAAATATGCTGAGTGGATTCCTCCTCGTTGCAGCAGAAGCAACATCTGGAGGGACCCTGTATTCCTCTTTTCCTTAGATTCTCAGCAGTTAGGATCTTTCCTTTGAGGAGTGTCCAATTGAAGTATTTGATCTTTGGTAAACATTCTGATTTCCAAGCAGTTGTGTGGAGATTCCAGTTTGCAGTTTGGGTGGTTGCCTGGAGGATTTTGTACCCCTCTTTAACCGTGAATTTGCCTCCGCTAGAGTCCCAGATGTACCTATCTTCTACCCCTAAGTTTGTGGGCGTAGAACCAGCGAGAGAGCGCTTGAGATTGGACCAGAGATCCCTGAGGTCAGTGGGGAGGTTAAGGGCTTTCCAGTCTTGCTATATGTTCTGGTTCCAAGTTGATATGTCATACAAGGTAGTTAGGTTTCTTTCTTCCATCCAGATTTGGAGTGGTCTAAAAGCTTGATGAAGGTTCCTTGGCTTTGAGCCCATGATTCTGTCTGACCAAATATTGATGCTCTTACCATTTCCAGGGAATTTGGAGGTGTTTTCTCTGAATTGTGGGAGCACTTTTTTGATGAGTTTCCACACTGGGGTGCAGGGTCTTTCCACTATTGGCTCGAAGAGGAGGTTCGAGTTTGTACCACTAAGATATTTCCTTTTTAGGACCTCCACCCACCACGAACCTTTGCCTGTAAGAATTCTCCAAATCAGCTTGAAACCCAAAGCTCGATTGGAGAGGCTTGGGATTTTGATAGATAAGCCCCCTTTTTCATAAGGTAAAGTTACCTGGTCCCATTTCACAAGGCTAAATTTCTTGGACTCTTGCTTCCCTCCCAGCCAAAGGAAACTTCTAAGGATGATCTCCATGTGTTTGTGGATGCTTGCCGGGGCTAAGATGACCGCATATTGGTAGATTGGGAGGGCTAAGAGGATCACCTTGATGAGGATTACCTTGCCTACCAGGTTCAGCCAAGAGACGCCCCAGCTCTGAAGAAGGCCTCTCATTCTTTCTATATGTTTGGCCCATATTTTTGTCTTGACTGTTTCCTTAGCAAGAGGCAGTCCTAGATATGAGAAGAAGCTCCAATTTCTTTGCACTGGAATGTCAAGAATTGGGGATATTCTTTGTTGAATTTGGAGAGGAACATTCCAAGTATAGATTTTGCATTTTCTATTGTTCAACCTTCCTCCTGAAGCTAATAAGAAGGCATCCAACACTTTCTTGAATCTCCTTGCCATTAGGCCGGAGGCGCCCCCGATGAGAAGAGTGTCATCCGCGAAGAGCGAATGGTTGATCTCTTTGGTCCCTCTTTCAATCCGGATGCCCGTGATTTCTTTTTGCCTTCGAAGTTTTTCTAAATGGATACTCAGAGTCTCAGCAATAATGATGAATAAGAAGGGGGAGAGGGGGCAGCCTTGTCTCAGCCCTCTGGAGCTCTTAAAATAGTTGCTGGGGCGACCATTGATCAAAGGAGCAGTCCAAGGGTTGGAGATGCACCCGTTGATGATACTTATGAAGTTTTTGGAGAGTCCAAATCTTTTGAGAGTTTCTGTTAAGAAGGAATGGTCAACTCTGTCAAAGGCATTAGCCATGTCCAGTCTAATTATCATTCCTCTTTCCCCTCTGTTGTAGCTGCTGTGTATAGCTTCTTGAATGAGGATGACGTTATCAATGATTTGCCTGTTAGGGACAAAACCTCCCTGATTCTCAAAGATCAAGTGAGGAAGGAGTTTTTTGAGCCTATTGGCGAGAATTTTGGTTACAATCTTGTAGGAGACATTGCAGAGAGATATGGGGCGGAATCTATCGAAGGAGAGGGGATTCGTTTCCTTGGGGATAAGAGCTATGTGCAAAGACTTGGTGTTTTCTCCCATCTTGTGGTTTTGAAAGACATTCTTGACCATCCGCACAAAATCTTTTTTGATTGTTTCCCAATGGTTTCAATAGAAGGCAACCGTGAATCCATCCGATCCCGGTGCCTTGTCCTGCTGCATACTGAAGGTAGCTGCGCATATTTCCTCTTCAGTAACGTCCTGATCCAAATCTTTGTTCTGAGCCTCTGAGATTTTGCTCTCTATTGCATTGAGGAATTCGAAGCTGTTCATTTGCTGAGGAGCAGTAGAGAGGAGAGATTTGAAGTGGTTGTGGGCTGCTTCCTTGATTTCCTCTTGGTCGCTAAGCTGTTTTCCATCTACCTCTATTTTATCTATCTGATTGCCAGCTCTCCTGAGCTTTATGTTGTTGTGAAAGAAGGAAGTATTTTTGTCGCCAGCTTTCAACCATAGACAGCGAGACTTCTGTCTTTGATCCTCTTCTTCAATTCTGTTCTGTCGATAGAGTTCTCTGTACATTTCCTTTTCATAATCTAAGTCCTTAGTAGTGTATTGGACTTTTTCTTTGACCTTATTCCACTGCTCCATCTTCAAAAGTAGATCCGATTTCTTTTTGTTCTCCATGACCGTTGTTTCTTTTGCCCACTGTTTAATGACTGATCTCAGCGCCTTTAGCTTTGTTTCCCATACGTAGTAAGGCGACCCATTGACTTCTTTGGCCCACTGATTTTTGATGAGGGAGCGGAAATCGCCTTGAAAATCCTAGATTTTATTGTACTTGAAGGGGAGAGGTCCCAGGTTCCTGCCTTTATCCAAATTTAGGATCACGGGTTTATGATCAGAGGCCGAGGCATGGATTAAATGGCTTTTGATGTACTGGAAACTAGCAGCGATTCCTTCTTGGATTAGGAATCTGTCCAATCTCTCTTTGATATTGGATACGCCAATCCGTTTGTTGCTCCATGTGTATTTTCCATTGGATAGAGGGATGTCCATCAGGTTGTGGAGCTGCATTATGGATTCCAGCATATCTCTTGAGGGGTTTGCGTGGAAGTTTCCTCCAAGTTTTTCCTCCACGTTTCTTATCAAGTTCAGGTCTCCCCCAAGAATTATTTTCCTATTTTGTACAGTTTGAAGGTCTGAGGATATTGTTTCCCAACAGCGGCCTTTGTCCCTGTGGTGATTTGGAGCGTATATGTTGTATATGTAGTAGATTTCCTGAGATCCTTTGTTTTTCAGGTCTGTTCTGACCCACCAACTGCAAGATTGAGAGTTGATGATTTCCCATTTGTTCTTATTCCACATTGTTCCTATTCCACCTGAGGCACCTTCTGAGCCAATTGATACCCCAATAAAGTTCTTGAATTTTTGACTATGGTGTTGAAAGTCTTGTGCCGAAATTTTGGTCTCCTGGATGAGAAGGAGATCCGGCTGCTCCTGCTTTAATAAATCCCTGATTGCTTTTAGTTTTAAGGGAGAGCCCATCCCCCTACAATTCCAAGAGACCAAAATCATTATTTACCGTTGGTTGGGTGAGGACCACTCCTCTCCTTTGCCTTTTCTCCGCTTCCTTTTAGCTTGCCTAGGTATGAGTCCATTGGTTGTTGCGTTCCCGTTGCCATCTCTTTTGCCGCTGTTTCATCTCTAAGTTCTTTGTTTGATTTTCGGCCAGCTTTTCTCGGAGGGTCTGTGGATAGATTGGCTTCTTTCATTTTGCCTCTAGTTAAGATTCTGTCTGTAGATGGAGGAGGGGAAGGGAGGGTGATCATGCGGGTGGGGGAAGGTGGAGCTCAGGGGAAAGGTGGAGGGGAAGGAGGGTCTTCAGCAGACAAGGATTCGAAGGGATTGGAAGTTGAAGGAGGAGCTGAGCTGAGAGGGGGGGGGGAGTGAGAGTGGGGATCAGGGGGGGTTTTGAGCTGGGACCTTGCGGGTGGGAGGGTTTTCTCCTTTTCACTGGTTCCCAAGAGCCTTCAGGATTTTCCTCATTCTCAGAAGAATCATTTGCTTTTAACTTACTACATCTATTGGCGAAATGACCATACTCGTGACATACCTTGCATTTGAAGGGGAGCTGCTCATAGTCTAGCTGCTGGATGTGCGTCCATTGGTCTACCCTGAGCTTGATGGCTTCCGGCAGGCCTTTCCCTAGATCTACTTCCACGCAGATCCTTGCGCATGCATGCATGTTCTCCCTTGGCTTCGATCTGTCAATGTATTTGCCTACTGCATTCCCTATTGTCTTTATTGATTCATCTCCCCAGCAGTGTAGCGGCAGATGAGGGAGACTGACCCAAACTGGGACAGCGTTTGGAATATCCATTTCCAGATCGAAGTCCGGGGTCCATTTGTTCAGGTACAGACCTCTTGAGTCCATGAAGTAAGGGCCATTTCTGAATATGAGGTTCTTGTCTTCTTTTGATTCGAACAGAAAGGTGAAGTAACCTCGCCCACAAAATCTGATGGCTATCTTCCCTTGGATCATCGAGCTCCAGTTGTGCTCAACCCATTTCTGAACTAATCTCGAGGAGGGCCAGAGACTAGTGAACTGGCCTACTAGCCCTCTTTCTGCGAGGATGATTGTGGACTTCCTTAGGAGAGAAGGAGGGAGATTTACCTCCGGGATTTCATCAAGCTTTTTAATGAACTTGGTCACAGTGGGATGAGTTCTGGAAATGACAGATTCAGAGAATAAAGAAGCAAAAATTTCCGCATGGTTATCGGAGCCTGGAGGGGGAGGGGCAAGCCCGGCCATTCAAAGAATGAATGGCCAGCGAAGGAAAACGCAGAAGGGTCAGCGCGGGGTAGGCTGGGCCCCAACGGGAGTGGAGCAGCAGAGGGCCAATGGAGAAGGCGAGGAGGCGAGAGGAGGGAGGCGACAGCGGCCTTGCCAGGCAGGGCCTGGAGAGCGCAGGCGCAGGCGCAGAAGCGCTAGGTCAGAGTCGCCAGGGAGCGCCAGAGCTCGATCCTTAACTCTAAAAAATTGCCTCTATGTATGCTTTTGGTTGATGATTATGAGTGGGATTAAACACTTCAATATGGTAATTTTTCTTTTTTCCTAGCTCCTTATCCCAAGTACGTTTGTGGAACTTTTCCATAACAAAGGCTTTTATATCTTTGTTGTTTATGGGACGTACGTTCAAGCAAATACCCCATTTGCTAAACCATTTGTTATTTTGCTGCATCCAAGTTTTTTTGCTCTTGCACAATCTATCATTAAAGACAACCTTAGGCCATCTACCATTTTCCATTTACTCAATTTTTTTTAAATACCTTATGACTCGCACCATAGCAATTGCTTCAAATGGAGCAATGCCTGTTTCACTTAACAAGATATCATAAGGAGCTGCACTTTTCATCTTAAATTTGTTTGTAATCAAACACTTCTGAATTTTCTCAATTTGTCTCCACTGCATGTCGGAGGTATTGCTAGCCCACAGTTCACAACCATAGAGAATCACCAGAATCACTAGAAGCCCAAAAAGAGTTTGAGTGGTCTTTCAATCCCATAACTCTGCCTCTCTACACCTATTTTGAAAAGCATAAAATTCTTTCCAACCCCTCAAAGTTCTTTTCTTTCTACAACCATTCCAACTTAGACTTTTGTTGAAGTCAATCTCGAAGTATTTGTAATCCGCAACTTCTTCCAGAATGTTGCCTTCAAAGTAGAACTGATGCTGGTTATGTTTTCTTTTCTTAGAGAAGACCACTACTTTCGTTTTGCTGATATTGACTTGCATCCCCACACTTCTACAAAATGCTCAAGGGATAGTAAGTGCTCTTGCAAACCAAGAGCCAATTTAGCAATCAGAATAAGGTCATCTGCATACAAAAGAAGCCTTATAACAAACTTACACAAATAGATACCATCACTCCCTTGCGAATTTAACCACTCCTCAAGCTCATCGATATATAAACCAAAAAGGGTAGGAGACAGTGGGCAACCTTGTTTGACCCCGATATTACTTCTAAAACTTTCAGAAATGCCTGCTGAAGTTCTAATTTTGACTTTTACATCTTCATACAACCTATGCACAACTGCTCTCAAATGTTTAGGAACCCCAAGTTCCTCCATTTTCTGCCAAAGTTTATCCCTAGGAACCGAGTCAAATGCTTTTCTAAAATCAACAAAGCAACAAAAGACTTCTTCCTTTTTCTCCCAAACTTTTTCAATGATGTGCCTTAAAGTTATGCAATGATCAATTGTGGAATGTTTAGGTATAAAACCTACTTTCCCTTTAGCACGTTTATCTCTTTCTTCTGCCCACTTGCTAATTTTGTTTTCTAGCATGCTTCCAAATAGCTTTGCAAACAAAGGGTTTATCATGATGGTCCTATAATTAGAGGGATTATTGACATCACCGCTCTTGAAAAGAGGTATTGCCAGACTAGTTGACCAATTTGTGGGGAGCCCTTGTTGTATGATGTTGTTGAAGATTTTTGTTATGTGAGGTGCAAGAATCTTTGAGCCCCACTTTAGATATTCTACTTGGAGTTCAGCTAAGTCTTTTGCTTTTCCAACGCCCAACTTCTTGATACCCATCTCTACCTCTTGTATTGTAAAGAGTTCAATATCAGTGTTGACCAAGGGGGGAGGGGCAACCTTGGGAACCTGCTCATAGAGTTGCCTTACATAGTCAAACCATTTAGAAGCTGTAATATTATTTCCAATTTGTATCTTTTTTGGTTGGAGCTCCTTCCAAAATAATTTGGGATTATTTTTCTCAAGGAAGATTAGTTCTTCTCTCCTTGAAACCATGAAATCAACCTTTTTCTTGCTTAATAACTGCTTGTACGATTTTAGCTTTATGTTATCCTTGTTTGACTCTTTCCACATTCTCTTTGCCTTTTTGCATTCCTCATCAAACCAAGCATTAACCAAAAACAGTTTGTTTCAGACTTTTTAATTTTTGTTCTTTTGTACTTTGCAAGTGCGCATTGAATTAAATGTGTTAATTCATGACTATGAACATTGTGAATTGTAATTTTCTCATTCTCAAAGAGCCTCTCTAGCGTTATTTTGAAGGTATTACAATTTTCTGGTATCAAAATAATTCTGCCCTATGGGAGATTTTGTTGGACACGCTGAATTTTTTACTCTAATTGTTTTTTTTCCAATTTAAGAGAAACATAAATAAATTGGCTTGTGATTTGATTTCAAATCCCACAGCTGATCTCCAACCATAACTTCTTCCATTTTCTCACACAAACCATGCAAGCAAATTACATAGTCTACCACACTTGCTCCATTGTAAGTATTGCAAGTGAAATTACTGGACTTTGCCTATCTAGTCAAGCCATTACAAATGATTAAATCAAATGCCCCACATAGAGTAAGCAATTGTTCATTAAAGAGATTGCAGCCCTTGTCCTCTGAAATTCTTTCCCACAGATGATTACTTTATTCTATAAGCCAAATATGGTCACAATCATCTTTACAACAAAGAATGCTAGCTTGCTCACTTGCAGTCTTAGCATTGAAATCACCCACTATAAAGACTTCACCTAGCTGCGAATATGTTGCAATATCTACTTTTAAAACTGCAAATGGATCTTTGTGGTCAAGCCCTCTACCTTTGTAGATTTTTGAAACCTGTGGGGCAAAATAGCACGCTGCAATTCTGATGTGGTTCCATTTTTTGATATTTTAAACCAAATGAATTGCTTATTTGAGTCTTCTTTTTCTAACTGAATAAGACAACCTTCTTTCTCCCTTACTAAAACCATGATACCTCTGTGCCCTTTTCCATTCTCTGCTGCCTTATTCCACACTGCCATCTTCCAGTATCCTTCAAACAAATGTGTCTTGCACCCTTCATGCTCATGTGTTTCTATGAGGCAAATTATGTCTCTATTTTCCACAATAGGTACTAACCCAGGTCCTCGTCTCCATGGGTAACCTCTGTAGTTCCAACAAACTAATCTTAAGGAACCCTGGTTATGCTTTGATTGCTATTTATTTTGACATGCAAGACTCACATTTGAGTCTTTGTCCCTGTTTTCCCATACCGACCTTGCTTTCTAATTTCCTGTTGAAGAGTTTGTTGTCTCTTCTTTATTACCATCTTGCTGCTCTATTCTGGAAGGAGGTCCAAATTGCGCTATCACAACTTTGCCTTTATAAATCCATGCTCTCTTTCTTTCATCTCTTGCTGCCCTAACCTTTAAAATTTCCTCCCTTCTTTCCTCCTATTGTTTTACAGTCAGATATTTTTTCTAGGAAAAAACGAGAACCCCTCAAGAGATGTTTATTGCTTAGAATAATATATTTATCACGCAAGCTAGGCATAATGACTTTTATGGGCCTGACTCTCTCCCCGTTAAACTTACCCACCCTCCATGCTTGACATATTTGTCCTTTCCATATCAACTTGTTTTTCAAGAAGTCTCTTGCAAGGTCAAAAGTACATTCATTTTTCCCATAGTCTTTAACCCCTTTAATAATTATGTTTGCTGCCCTATTTTGTCTTTCCTTGCCTTCACTATCTTACATGTTGTCAACTTGAATATTTGTTTCTCATTCCTTATTAACATAATTGCGAATAACTTGAGCCAAAGTTTTGGAAACTTTAGTGGAATCTCCTTTCGTTTCTTCTATTGCATTCTCTTCATGGTTGTTTATTTGGGCAATCATTTTCCCTTTATCTTGGGATGATTTCACATTCACCACCTTTGTACTTTCTACTACAGATTTCTTTATGTTTTGCACATCTGCCTTCATGCGTTGCCATTTTGTTTTCCCTATCAAGAGAGCTTCCTGTAGCAATGCCACTTGTTCTTTTAAAATTTTATTGCTTTCTGTTAACACATTGTTCTCAGTTGTTATTATATGAATTTTATGATCTCTTTCTTGCTCTTTAGCTTCTAAAACCTCCAACCTTTGTTTTGCATTTAACAATTCTTTCACATAAAGATCAGATGACCAGGTGAAAGGTGTGGATGTGGGACTATATAAGACAAAATCATCAATGACTTTTCCTTTGGACTTCTTGTTGCCACGTGCTTGTGGAGGAGACTTGTTTGAGTGCTTTTTGCGAAGGGCTTGATTACTTTTCTTTTGAGATTGATTCTTCCTTGTTTGCTCCCATTTTAGACGAGCTATTCTTCATTTTAAAATGCCCCGATATTGTTTGGCATTGACCCAAACCCACTTCCCAACTTTGGCGGATGAGGTAATTTTCACTTGTCCTCATTTGTCTCCACATGTTTTGAAATTTTTGGTTCCTTTGTCATGTTTGAATGCATTTGCTGCTGCTTTCTCGCTGCTCCATACTTCTGCTGCATAAAAACTCCCTGCTCTCACATTGCTCACTGTTGACTGCTAACTGTTCACTGCTCACTGCTCTCACTGCTGCCCACACTGCTCACACTGCTCTGCTCTGCTCATACTGCTGACCACACTGCTCACACTGCTCACCACGCTGCTTAATGGTTGGAAAAAAACCTCCAGCCAATTCAAACCCAGCTGCTCAATAATTCTTCCATTGTTTTCTTGGAATTTTTTATGGTTTAGCGATGTCCTTTGCACTGCTTGTGAATAGTTAATTCCGTTGTCATTTCTATGCACAGTGTGTATGTAAGAGTAAGAGTAAGAGTAACACTATTCACCGTGTTTATCTCTTTACAACTGCACCATATTTCATAGCGGTATTAAGTACCTATCCTCTGAGCGACATTTAAACTGAGGCGCTCAGTCAAAACCAACCAATTCTACGCAACTGCTTTCCTTAGGAATCACTGAAACCCTCTAATTAGCGAGAATAAAAGCAAAACCAAAGAAATCCACCCGCATACAGGTTTTACTTGCATCCAATTTGATGTGGCCCTTGTGCATATAAATGGGACACTGGTGTTAAATGTTTCCCTTGCAGGGTTTGCCGGCTAAATCGGAGTTACAAGTTTTGCAGGCCTTCGTTTCAAAGTCTCCTACCGCTTTGTAAAGGTAGTGTTTGAATCTTGTTTTTGATAGTGGAATGGATTCAACACCATTAAAAACGTCTAAAACACTTAAAATTTTGAAGTTTAACAACTATAACTTGGATTTAAAAAAATCCTTGCCAATTTTTTTTAAATATAACCAGAATTTCCATAACTTTCCCAACAATTCATCTAACTAATTAAAAATACATAAACAATTGCCTTGACAAAAACATTATTATAAACTCTGTTTATATAAATAGTAACAGAGAAAATGAGAAAAGTGGCCCCGCAAAGCCACGTACCAACTAAAGGGAATCTGCAATCGGGATAAGGGTTACCTTTGTTATCAATGCAATAGGGTTAGATAATCATATTTTCACAATACAACAATAGTACTCCGATGTGGTTCATCGTCAGGACAAGATGAAGAAACAGATCCAGATCAGCGTGTTAAATAGTCCAAGCAGAGACTCCAACGGCTACAACAGTCTAACGGCTACTTTTCCACACCAACACCCCAGTCAAACTTCCTCTCACTAATTTAATATATTAAAATACTATTATATTCATTTACAAAAAACTTGCCAAGAACCCTCTGAAGAAAATCTCCAAGGCAGTGGCTCTCGCCATCAAGTCAAGCAGCTCAACGGGGGCCCTTTCCTGTAAGCTCATTGAGAGCAACCCCATCGCTCCTAGAATTTATGGGGTGCCTAAAATTCACAAGGAAGGGGTCCCTCTGAGACCTATTGTCAACACTATCGGGGGTCCAACCTACCTTCTAGCCAGGTTCCTGGCTCTAAAGCTGAAGCCCCTTGTGGGCCGTACTGAGTCCTTCGTGAAGGACTCAGCATCCTTCATCCTGGATCTGAAGGACATTAGGCTGGACCCGGAGGACATTCTTGTCAGCTTTGATGTTGTCTCCTTGTTCACGAGCATTCCCATTAGAGAAGCCATGGAAGTGATATATCGCCTAACATATCCGGACACCGCGCATCTTGTTGAGGTT
>APFE030233696.1:0-22705 GCA_000404065.3 Pinus taeda
CGAGGGAAAGAGTGTCATCATGGTGGTAGTTGACAAACTTACCAAGTATGCACACTTTTGTGCATTATCACATCCATTTAAAGCCAGTACAGTTTCTACTGCATTTATGGAAACAATTCAAAAGCTACATTGCAACCCAAAGATTATTGTAAGTGACGGAGATCCCATTTTCACTAGAAATTTTTGGACATAATTTTTTTCTTGTCTCGATACTCAGTTAGCTCATAGCTCATCTTATCATCCTCAATCTGATGGGCAAACTGAGATAGTAAACAAATGTTTGGAAGGATACCTTTGTTGCTTTGTATCTGATAAACAGACACAATGGTTCAAATGGTTGCCTCTAGCTGAGTGGTGGTATAACACTTCCTTCCATACAACAACAAAAATGACCCCATTTATGGCACATTATGGATATCAGCCACCATCCATCACATCATATTTAAGAGAAAATTCTAAGGTTCAAGGAGTGGAACATCACATCGAGCATCAACAACAAGTCCTCCAACTCTTAAAGGATAACCTCGTGTTGGTGTAGAATAGAATGAAACAACAAGCAGATCAACATCACATCGAAAGAAGTTTTGATGTACGTAATTGGGTATTCCTACAACTACAACCATAAAAACAAATGTCCCTCAAGCAAGCTAAGAAGGATAATAAATTATCACCAAAGTATTATGGTTCGTACAAGGTGTTGCAAAAGATTTGTACTATGGCATACAAATTAGAGCTTCCTACAGCTTCTGGAGTGCACCCAGTTTTCCATGTTTCATGTTTAAAGAAGGTTATAGGCGACAAGCTCCCAGTTCAAACAATATTGCCAGAACTTGACGAGGAAGGAAAAATTATATTGGAACCGGAGGCAATCACAGAAACAAGAACTCAACAACTACGAAATCGATCAATTTTGAAGTATCTCATCAAGTGGAAGAACTTATCCGCTGAAGGTTCCACATGGGAGGATGAGAATTTTATACAGAAGCATGCAGAACTACTCAAGCGTTGAGGACAACACATTTTTGAAGGAGAGGGGTATGTTAGGTCCCTATAGTACTTGTGATTACCCCATTACTATTGTATTTGCATCCCTTATTAATATTGTTGTGCCCCTATTGTCCCCATATTGTTATTACTGTGCCCAATAGAATCCCTCTATTGTTATTTTTGTGCCTTTATATTATTATTGTTAGGTCAGCTGGGTTATATAGAAAGGAGGTTTTGTCATTTGAATCATCAAAGAATCATTCATTTGTGTAATGTAAAGGAGGTTGCCCCCTCGAAGAGGCTGAATTCTAAGGCGTTGATCTATCTTTTCTATCTTTTTGTGAGATGGTTCCGTAACACTTAAGAAGTATGTTAAAGATGTTGATCATGTGATTAACTGGTCTGTATTGCAGGTGGAACCAGAATGAGAATTCCAGCTGAAACTTCAATGCATTTTGCAGAGAAATATGCTCATGCTTCAGAACAGAGAAATTGATAAGGTTAAAGTGAAATGGAAGCACTTTGGGCCTGATGAAGCTACATGAGAGATGGTGGATTAGATGCAAGCTATGTATCCTTCCTTATTCGTTGGTTGAGTGAATGTTTTGCTATATGTTTTTGGTACATGTTTTGGAGATGTTTGGTATATGTACATATGTATATGGATGTAAATACCGCCATGAGCTATTCTATAAAGCTCCAATAAGCGGTATGGGTGTCATGTCATTATGATGTTATACTTGTTATGTTGTCATGTTGGTTTTCTTCTCAGCAGGATGATCATTGTAAATATTGCAACGAGCTAAGTTATAAAGATCCATGGGCAATATGTTTTTCTTACAACAAACTTGTTGGTTGTAGGTTTTTTTAGCACCAAGGATGGTGTTCCCCCAAGGGGGAGGGTTCCATAATAGCCCTGGTCAAAAATCCATGTAAAAGTTAATAAAGGAAAAATATTTACCAAGTTCATGGGACACGTATTTCAAACTGAATGTTGGGCAAAAACATAGTGATGGGGATCACCTACGATTGATTAATGGCTAAGGAAATTGGCAAAGGCAATGGAAAAGGCTTTGGAAAGTCAAAGTGGATATTTGGCACATTTATTTATGAAAATAATGAAAATTAGGAGAAAAGGGAGGTGAAAGGTCATAGCTTGCATGTGAGGATGAAAATGAATGAAAATAATGGAAAGTGAAGAAAATAGAGGCCTCATTAATAAAAAGGCTCCTGAGGATTAGTTCACAGACTTTTGTCAGTTCACTTTTGGAGCTCTCTCTATTCTGTCTCTCTCATAATCTAGGACGCATAGAGTTTTCGTGGAGCACTCTTGGAGGAGCATGGCATACTCAGAGTTTTGGAGTAAGAAGGCAAAGGAAGAGTAGGAAAGTGCAAGAGGACATCGAGATCAACAACTACAATGGGTTTTTCTTGTAGGTACCAAGTTGCAGGTATGTTTCCCTCACTAGTTTTGGCCTGCATGACATATGCATGTGGTTTATTAGTCATGATATGTCATTAGCTCGGAGGATTGCCTAGATTAATAGTGGATTTGCCTAACCTTTCCATTTCTGGGATAGCCATGGTGTTGTGGGTTCATTTCTTTGTTTTTCTAGTTGGTTCTCGTGTTTCTTTTAGCTTGGGTTGAGTTACTAGTTCCTAGAAACCTTGGTTGGACAAATGCTCTAGAAGCCATGTAACAACTTGTATTGAGTTACTAGTCCTGGAAATCTTATTTGGAAAAACGTTCTGGAAGCCCTTGGTAGGTTGAGTTACTAGTCCTGGAAGCCCTGGTTTGACAAATGCTCTGGAAGCCCTTAGTGGATTGAGTTACCAGTCCTGGAAACCCTAGTTGGACAAATGCTCTGGAAGCTCGACAACAGTTGTGGGTTGAGTTACTAGTCCTGGAAGCCTTAGTTGAAACAAATGCTCTGGAGCCCTCGAAGGCTTGAGTAGAGACCAATCTGGTGATGGTTTCTGATGTCCAACTGTGAGGTGAAATCACTGTTTGATAGGTTGAGGTGATTTGGCCTCTAGAAGCTGTAGTTCGGTTTCAATGGATTGTTCCATGAGATCCCACATTCATGCTTGGAATATGGGATAGGGGTGACTGGCTGAAGAGATATTTGGCTCAGCCATATCTATGGTCAGGTGGTTCATGTAAGTCCAAATCTAGTTGCCCTTTGCATTGTTAATATGAGGTTATTTCTCCTTGTTAATTCATGAGTATTATACTGGTTTATATGTGGATTATATGGTTGTTTTTTCCTTGGTATTTCCGTTGTTATTATGTTGGTTATGAACATGTATTATGACAGTTCCTATGTATGGCCCTCATCATGTTTTTACTTGTAAATGAATGGATAATGTATCTATGGCCTAATAGATGAAATTGCAGCTAATGTGTTGAAGCATCAATGCTTCTTAGTGATTCTCAAATAAGTATGAGACACCTATGCTCAGTTCTGCTGTTAAGACCTGTAGCTTTCATGTTTATGATATGTTTGACAAGATGCCTATCATGATTTCTAGGGGTCCAATCTAGTCCTTATTGATGTTTTTGCAAATGTAACTTTTTTCCGCTATGAATTTTCATTTCTCAAGGTGTCATTGGGTTCTAGGAAGTGACCTGGGCTTTGGGCTTGAAAAAGTGGCACAAATCCTAGAGTTGCAGGCACAATACTGTGGAAAAAAGTCCCCAGACGTTCCCTTACCATTTTTGTGGGAGTGTTTGGAACATCCTAGACGCACCCTGATCCATTTCAAGCGAGTGTCCAGGGGTTTAATGCATTAAAAATTCAGTTGGTCTCAAGGGCTAATTATCTTAGTGTTTGGGATGGCTCCTGGGAGTTACATTGCTTATGTGGAAGGTTTGTGTGATGTGTTCCATTGGTTCCACTTCCTTAACTGACACATAGGGAGTCGAGTCATATCATAGTAACTTCTTGTCACTTGCTTACCCCGGTTGGCTGGTTACTTGGGTAGATGTGGGAGGAGGGTGTTACAGAGTGGTATCATAGCATGGTTCACCCTCTAGACTGGATGGGCTATGTGTTGGTCAAGCATCCATGTCAGTTGCATATGTGTTTCTTGTGTTGTAAGACCGTGTGCTTTTTACATTTGTATGGTATGGGTTATAGTTGTAGTGAGGTCGCCATGGGAAGTTGATGGTGTCATTATGGATTGTGTCGTCATGAGTGTATGGTTGATTATGCATTGTTTATGCACATTAGTATTCACATGTGGTCAAGTGTACAATGATGTGGTGGTTGTTGTCATGCATGAAGTCATGGTAAGTGTAGTTGATATGGTCATGCATTGATGACTGAACTCTAGATAGAATGATGGTTATATGTTTATGTGTTATATTTCTATTTGTTGGCATGATTATGTTATACATGTATTACGTTGATTTGTTGATCTTGCAGATGAGGTATGCACCCTGAATTATGCTAAGGTGCATTGGTTTATTGTGATTTGGTTTAGCTGACATGCTATACCTTACATAAAGAATATCAAAGATAACTAGCAAGATGGTAGACTATAGTTCCCGAGACTCCCTATGGATAAGATGAGAAGCGTTGTGTTGGGCACTCTTCTGATTTGGCATACACACTGAAAAGCAAGGCAAAAATAAGGAATTGCAAGGCAGAAAGTGACATAATCATACAGGCATAAGAGAAACAAGCATAGGTAAATGCAATGATACTTTAGAGTTTGTCAGAATTGTAGTGACAGGGACCACTTCGAATCAACCATGAGCAGGAGGACAAAACTAATGGGGCATATGGCTACATGTCTCATGGTGAATACATGTTGCATGGAGAGGACACGATTAGAGATGGAATGGATACTCTTAATAATAGAGGTGATGGATGCGTGTACTATTCTAGTTCTGGTCCTGACAGGCATTATGATCAACATCGTTATCATCCTTACAAGAGGAGTGATAGGGGATATTTGTCAGATGAGTTTAAGAAAAAAAATCCATCTAAATTTGGTGGAGAGATGAAGAAATCATAGGATGCAAAGGCACGGTTGCTTGGTTTTGAGGAAGTTCTTTAGGTTGCATGATTATTCAGAGAACATGAAAACCAAAATAGCAACATTCAGTCTCAAAGGTAAAGAAAATATTTGGTGGGAATATTAGAAGAACGTCAAAGGTATTCATGGCGAGGACTTGATGTGGCGTGAGTTTGAGAGGCTATTTTGAAAGAAGCATCTATTAGAGAGATACTTTGATAACACGAAAAAAGAATTCTATGAGCTAAAGATGGGGTCGATGACAGATGAGGAGTACACTAGCGGGTTCTTGGAGTTGTTGAGGTATGTTCCTTACCTCAACGAGGAGAAGGCCAAGCTTTAGAGATTCATTAGTGGATTATTGATTGCATTCAAAGACATGATTGAGTTCAATAAGCCTAGATCATTGGAGGAGGCCATTCGAAAGCTAAAGCATTACTATGAGAAATCGAAGCACAGGTCTGAGACTAAGAAAGATTGGAAGGGAAATGATAAGAACAAATAAAAAATGGGATAAGAAGTGAGCAAGACCTCGGGATTTAGGTAACAAAGAGAATGTTGCACCACCTAAGAAGTTCAATACATCTGGAAAAGGACAAAGAAATTGATCTAAGGAGCATAATAAGGATCAAGGCTTGAAGCCTTTACAATGGTTGACTTATGGAGGAGAGCATCGTAGGAGAGATTGTCCACAACATCGGGGTGGTAGACCGTATATCTATAGTGCTCAGGAGACACTGAAAATGGGAGATGTTGGGTAGAGTATTCCTAGGATCTATGCAATGTTGGATAACAAACATGCATATCACCAGGCATCTATTATCGAGATGGATGGTAAGATTTGTGATCAAGTTATTTCTATTTTGATTGACCCTTGATCTAATTATAGTCATGTTAATCCTGAATTGGTGGATAAGTGTGGTTTGAATAAAGAAGTGCATGCAGAGTTTTAGTTTGCGCAGTTGGCTATAGGTACCAAGAAGAGAGTTCATCACTGGGTAAGAGCTTGTACATTTGATTTGAATGGTATGCCTACAACAACACATTTGAATGTATTTCCTTTGGGATCATATAATATGTTGTTGGGCAATGATTGGTTGTACCTTCATAGAACCAAGGTGGAAATTTATGACAAAGCCATTGAGTGCATGGATGGCAATGGGGAACAAAGAGTCTAGTGGGGTAAGAAGAAATAAACAACAGTTAGAATTGTTACAGTTATGCAGGCCAAGCGTAGTTGCATGAAAGTGTGTGTGTTATTTTCAATGCAGATTTCTAGTGACAAAGGTAAGGAAGTTGAGGATACAAATTATTTGAGCAGGTACCAGTTCTACAAGAGTTTCAGGATGTATTTCTTGCAGATATTTAAGAGTTGCTACCTCACAGGGAAGTAGACTTTTCTATCACGTTGGTGCCATGGGCAGCTTCGGCATCAAAGGCACCTTACAGGATGAGTACACCTGAGTTGGTAGAGTTGAAGCTACAATTGAAGGAAATTCTTGAAAATAGGTACATTAGGCCAAGTGTATCACCATGGGGCACACCGGTACTGTTTATGAAGAAGAAGGATGGTACTCTTGGGTTGTGCATTGATTACACGCGATTGAACAAAGTGACCATCAAGAATAGGTATTCGTTACCAAGGATTGATGACTTGTTCGATTAGTTGAAGGGAGCAACAGTGTTCTCGAAGATTGACCTAAGATCCATATATCATAAGGTACACATTAAAAAAGATGACATCTACAAGACAACTTTCTCGAGAAGGTATGTGCATTATGAGTTTGTTGTACATCCATTTGGTTTAACTAATGCTCCAACTACCTTTATGTGCTTGATGAATAGTATGTTGCGTCTGTATTTGGACAAGTTTGTTATTGTGTCCATTGATGATATATTGGTATATTCAAAAATTGAGGAAGAGCATGTCGAGCATTTAGCAGTAGTGTTGAGATTGTTGAGAGAGAATCAGTTGTATGCTAAGCTCAGCAAGTGTAATTTATTTCAAATTGAGGTAAATTACTTGGGACATGTGGTTTCCAAGGATGGCATGGTAGTGGACCCTGAAGAGGTAAGAGCTATCATGGAGGGGGAAACTCCCATGAATGTGGATGAGGTGAGATATTTCATGGGGTTAGTAGGTTATTACAGGAGGTTCATCAATAACTTCTCACATATTGCTTTTCTATCACATCATTGCAGAGGAAAGGTAAGAAGTTTGAATGGACAGAGTCGTGTGCGATGAGTTTTGAGCAACTCAAGTAGCTGTTGATGTCAGGCCAGGCAGTAACTCCATTAAGTAAAAACTAATTCGTTTTTACTATTCCATCAGGTAGGTTTATTATATACATGAGGCAGAGACTGTTTATTTCATCTCCCGATGACTGTTCATATTTCTCATTTATTTATTTACATATATTTACCCAATCACAAGGATTAGGTGTCAACATTCCCCCCCTTAATCTGAAGGGATGTTGGTGAGTCCAAGAATCGTTCTGAACCATTCAAGCTTTTCTCTTCCAAGCACTTTGGTGAAGATGTCTGCAATTTGCTCATTTGTGGAACAATGACGGAGATGGATTATTTTGGCCTCAACATGATGTCGAATCAAATGATATTTAGTATTGATGTGCTTCGTTCGATCATGGAACTTTGGATTCTTGGCCAACTCTATTGCAGAGGTATTGTCAATCATGAGTGGAGTTGATTGTACTTGTTTTACTTGCAAATCTTCAAGAATTTTGCTGAGCCACACAATTTCTTTTGTTGCTTCAGCTGCTGCCACGTATTCTGCTTCTATTGTGGAATCTGCTGGAACTAATTGTTTGTGTGATCTCCAAGAGACAGCTCCTGATCCAAGACTCATAGCATATCCTGAAGTTGACACTCCAGTTTCTTTGTCTCCATTGAAGTCTGAATTAGAGTATTTAATAAAGTTGAAGTCGTCCACCTGTGTATACTTGATTCCAAAGTCTTGCGTTCCCTTCAAGAACCTTAGAACTTTTTTGCAGTAGACCAATGTCCCTCACAAGGCTTTTGCATAAACCTGGAGAGGATTCCAACAGCAAACGAAATGTCTGGTCTGGTAGTTGAGACTTCCTACAAGCTGTCTATACTTTGTTACATCCTCAAATTCTTTTCCTTCAATAGATGTGAGCTTTATGTTTTGTTCCATTGGAGTAGTGAGAGGATTGCACTCTGTCATGCCAAACCTGTTCAACAAATCTCCAATGTATTTCTTTTGAGAAAGAAATATGGACTTTGGATGTTGGGTTACTTCAATGCCAAGATAGTAATGAATATAGACCAAATCAATCATTTCAAAACTTTTCCCCAATTCCTTCTTTATGGATGCAATGTAGCTTTCATTGTTCCCTCTCATCAAAAGATCATCTACATATACCACAAGATATACAACTGTTTTGCCAATTTTCTTGACAAATAAAGTTGCATCATCAAGATCAAAATGATTGAAGTTGAGTTTCAGAAGATGCTCGGTTAGTTTTTCATACCAGGCTCGCGGTGCTTGTTTGAGGCCATACAAGGACTTCACAAGTTTGCATACTTTATGTTCATGTCCTTTCACAGCAAATCCTTCAAGCTGGGACATAAAAACATTTTCTTTTAGATCTCCATTCAAGAAGGCAGTTTTTACATCCATTTGATGGACTTTCCAACCGTTCTGAGCTGCTAGTGCAAAGAGTGTCCAGATGGTAGCCCATTTTGTTGTGGGGGAAAAAGTTTCCTCATAATCGCCCCCTTCCTTCTGTGCAAAACCTTTTGCCACAAGCCTAGCTTTGTGCTCGTCAAGTGAGCCATCAGCTTTGTACTTGTTCTTGTAGACCCACTTGCAGCCAATTGGTTTGGTTCCAAATGGAGGATCAACCAGCTTCCAAGTGTCGTTCTTTATGACGGCATCATACTCCTTTTGCATCGCTTCTTTCCATTCATCATGAGAAGCAACTTCTTTGAAGGAAGTTGGTTCAAAATCTATAGACAAGTTCAATTCACAATCATAAGAAACAACCATATCAACAGGTAAATTAGAGTCATCTACATCACCTCCATTTTGCCAGTTTGAATTTCTGGTTCCTGTCTTTCCAACTTCATCAGGATGAACACTTTCAAGTGTCTTTTTCAGTCACTTTGGGGGACCTTTTCTGAGATGGTCCAGGCTGTTCCATTGATTGAGTTGGGACTGAATCAAGATTGAGTATCCCAATTCTATCAATTACATCACTTAAAGCATCATCCGTTGTTGCAGTTTCATGCGGGGGAGAGTGTTCTTCAGAAGAAGATTCCACATGTTGATCTAGTATAGGAATCCCCCCTTCAAGATGTGGAATCTGATTACCAAATTCTTGAAATGATTTTTCTTTTGTGAATCTATCCAAGCGATCAAGTTGCCGCTCAACAACATTGTCAGTTTTGGATGATTCAAGAAAAATTACATCTCTAGATACAACAAACTTTTTATTTACTTCATCTTAGAGACGATATGCTTTGGAGGTGTTTGAATATCCCATAAAGATATGCTTACGAATTCTAGCACCAAGTTTGTTTCTATGTACCTTTGGTATCAAGGCATAACAGGTGGAACCAAAGACCCTAAGATGCTTTACAGAAGGAACATGTCCATACCACATTTCATATGGATTCTTGTTTCTTATAGCATTAGATGGACATCTATTCTTTATATATGCAGCACATAGAACAGCATCAGCCCAAAACATTATCTTTACATTTTTGAAGAAGAGTATGGATCGTACCATATTTAAGATTGTCCTATTCATTCTTTCAGCTACACCATTCTGTTGGGGATTATAAGGCACAGTTGTTTGATGTTTGATTCCATGTTGGCGAAGATAGTTTTCAAATTCATTTGATGTGTATTCTTTTCCATTATCAGTGTGAATAGACCCAATATGAGATTGTGCATCATTTTCAATCCATTTATGAAAATTCTTGAATGTTTGAAAAGCATCAGATTTGTTCTTCAATAAATAAACCCATCACATTCTGGTGTAGTCATCAATAAACGTCATGATATATTTATTTCCATTTGCAGAAGGAACAGGCATTGGACCACATAAATATGAATGAATGAGTTCAAGTTTCCTATGTGCTCTTGAATGTGAATCATGAAAAGACTGTTTGCTATGCTTTCCTAGAATGCAAGCATCACATTGCTAAAGTTTCCTAGGAATTGTAGGCAAACCAGCAACACCATTATTCTTCAACAAGCGGAGACTGTCATAGTTCAAATGTCCAAATCTAGCATTCGATAATAAACTCGATGGAAGTGTACCTTCTTCATGATAAGAATTGTATGAGAAATGTTGTGCATGAGTAGAGGTTCCTTGCAGTTTGAGAAGCCTTTCTTCTTTTATTCCCCTCATGACAAGTGAGTGGTCAGATGCTTTTCTTACCTCAAGATTGCCATCAAACATATGAATTGAGTGACCTTGCTGGCAGATGTGGACCAAGGACAACAAGTTTCTCTTGAGCTGTGGGAGATATAGAACATGATCCAGAAGAAAGTTTGGAAGACTAGGCAGTTTAAGCCTGATTGTGCCAAGCCCTGATGGCTTGATTTTGATTGATCTGCAAAGTATACTGCTCCATCAACATTGTCAGTGAAATCTTCAAAAAAATCTTTTATATGAGTCATGTGGCAGGCTGCTCCTGAATCAAGCAACCAATCATTTTTCCATGAAGCAAGTGAAGCATTAAACAAATCTTCATTTACTCCAATGTTACATTGTGCCTCAACATAGTGAGCGGATTTAGGTGCTTTACCTTTGTCTGTATCATCATTTTTACCTTTCTGTTGGTTTCTTTTCTGCTCAATTTTGTCCCATGGTGGTTTGCATGTAGAGGCTTCATGTGGTCCATTTATTTTGTAGCGAATGCAGTGCAAATATGCCTTTTCTCCTTGAGAATGTTTGCCCCCCTACCTCTGAAATATCTTCCTCTTCCTCTTCGTTCACCTCTTCCTGTTGTAGAATCTTGAGCAGGATGATTTTCTTTATGAGAAAGGCACACAATCTCTTCAGAAGATTTAGGGGTTGTCTTTTTTCCAAAAGCTTTCTCTCTTTCAGCAAACCTTTTCACAAGAGAGTCAAAGGTTATATCTTTGAGATTTCCATTTGCTTGCAATGACTCAAGATAATTGGAGTAAGTAGGATAAAGTGTCTTTAGAAAAGCAATAAGAGGAATATCCAATTCAACCTTAGTGGATTTTATATCATGCATTATAGACTTTACTTCAGATGCAAAAGCAAGAGGATCATTATTTTGCAGTTCAAGAGTGAAGAGTTGAATCATGAGTTGAACGACTTCAAGTGCAGAATGTGAGTCATAGAGTTCTTTCAGCTTTTGTAAATCTTCAAAGGCAGTTGAATATGACGAAATATGGCGACTCACCTCTTCATTTATAGATGCTGCAATTAATGCATAAGCTTTGCCATTCTTGTTTTCCCAAATGATGAGCTCTTTGTCTGAGGTAGGCTGTACTGGGTCATTGTCTCCTTCTTCGACACACACTCCTTTCCACAACTCATTGAATATGAGGGTGTGTTTTATAATCCGGGACCATTCAGGATAGTTCTCCTTGCCAGTGAGAACTATTCGTACTATGGATATGATTGAATGCATTCTGTAAAAAAAAACTTTTGCTGATAGAAAAGAATACTTCTGCCAATATACAGTAAAAATGTACTCAAAAGGGCATTCACAAAGGGTATTATCGTCCATTAAAACTTCTAACATAAGGTTTTCATGTACCCATTGAATCACTGCCATCACAACTTCAATACACAGAGAGAAAATGACTTTCAAAACGTACATGGCTACCAATAAAAAACATTCAATGCATACGCAGTATACAAAGCCAATTCTTCACACCATACGGCCTCTTTTAAAAGGGCTCAACGCATCATGGACATTCTGCCTACACCAAATATTCTGCTACAAATTTGTTGTCATCGTTCAAATGTATGCTTTCAACTATTTGAAAGGATATTAGGCCAGCGTTCAATTATTTGAAAGGAATATACTATGACTAGCGTTCAACTATTTGAACAGTCAGACCAGCATCTTGCAGCTTCACTCCACTTTTGATTTATCAATTATAAAAACCTATATCGCAATCAAGTACATATTGCAATGAAAGAAGAAGAAATTGACCGTTTGTGTGAGAAGCAAACTCTTGGTTATGCAAGGAAAGCAGAGGAAAATGAACTCTCACGTTCGTTAACGAGTAAGCCCCTCTTATTCATTCAATTTGCAAAGCTGGGCGAGAGATATCTTTGGTATGGCGATAACTTGATGCAACAACAGATGCTTAAACATCCTGTCTTCACCTTCGAACGCACACCACATTCAAATGCAGGTTCACAATTGTAGTTAAATTAGAGTATAAACAATCCATCAATTTATAAAACCACGTATGCATACGAAATATTGGAAATAGCAGCTGCATTTCAAGGTTGAACCCTTTAAGGTTCCCATCATGGTGTGTCGAGCAATGATAGAACAGACTTGGCCCCAGCTACATACAAAGCGTCCAGCAAGAAATCAAGCAACAAAGCATCCAACTTTCAAACAAATGAAATTGATAGACGGTGTCCAGCGTTCAAACATATGAAACGTCCAACGTTTAATTATTTGAAACTGATACTAGAAGCGTCCAACATTCAAACATACGATACGTCCAACGTTTAAACCAGTTCAAGATGACCAACATTCAACTATTTTGCAAACCAGTTCAAGACAGTGCAAACGTTCCCATGTCAGGACAATGCAAATGTTTCAAACCAGGTCAGGACAGTGCAAACGTTCCCATGTCAGATGAATGTCAGACAGAGAGCGCAGGTACAAAGAGCACAGGGATGGCAGACAGAACGCACGTAATCAGTTACTGAATTATATGGGGAGTAATGGAGCAGACCAGGAGTTACAAAGACATAAAGGCTAAAAAAGGAGCTGGCTCTGATACCATGTCAGGCCGGGCAGTAACTCCATTAAGCAAAAAATTGATTCGTATTATTCATTCAATCAGGTAGGTCTGTTATATACATGAGGGAGAGACTGTTCAGTTCATCTCCCGATGACTGTTCACATTTCTCTTTTATTTATTTACATATATTTACCCAATCACAAGGATTAGGTGTCAACAAGGTCAAAAACACCCTAAAAATGACCTCACTGCCCCTATTTTGACACACAGGAAGCAGTCTTGGGAGATTGAAGTTTTGGAGGGGCAAATGGAGGCCAAAGTTAGAAATTCCACTTGGGTTGGAAAGTAGACAGGCAGGGATTTCCAATGAGCTATCTTGGGCTCAATTTTTACTTTAGGAAGTGCCTTAAAATCAGCCCCAAAGTTGTGCTATGCATACAGATTTTGGCGCGGCACATAGAGAATTTTGGCCTGTTTTTCACTGTACAGCTCAGAAATTCGCCCAGTTTTGACCAGTTTTGCTTTTTGATGTTACTCTTGACCTTCCATGATGTAATTTTTGCACATTTTTACTTGTTCTAGAGGATTCATTCACTAAAAGGTGAAAATTAAATGAATGAATCAGTTTCCTAGCATATAGGGGTAAGTTGTTTGACTACTTTGATTTCAGTTCCTTATTTAGAATTAGTTCAAACAGCTCCTAGAATGATGAGCTCGACCCCTAGAGGCAAGGGAATAGGTTTGGCTTGTCTATATTATGTAATTTCTAAGTCATTTTCAGGGTTGGATACTGGGGATTTCTTGGCACTTCATTGTACATTTCATTTCTGTAATTTTGGCAAAGGAAAGACTAGGGTTTGGCATCACTTGTTGGGATCCATGTGGCTTTATGTTTTGATGGTGTGTTTCTCTATGTATTTGTAAGTTCACTGATGTTGATGTATATCAGTTTCCCTTCTCTTGTCTTCTGAATTAAACAAGTTAAGTGATTAAGGTAGAATTCATTGGACTGCTACTCTCTGCCTTGAAATTTTGTTTAATTCTACATGTTTTCATCTGTTTGAGGAGGACTCTTGAGACCCTATTGCCCTCCTTGGCTCCTCACTAGTCTGATCCACCCATTCATTCAATCCAAAGCATCAAAATTACTGCCTATCTTGCCCCTACCTAAACTCTGCAAAAATCTGGCCGCATCCCCGGACCCAAAATTTGCCTTTCCCTTTTTCCAACCAAACCCCCAAAAAACTCAAAACAAATCCTTGTACTTCATACCTAGCCTAAAATTAGTTTATATTTTAGTCATCTCAAGCCCCATAGATCATATTTTGCTGAGATTGACCCGGAGAGAGCCCTCTCCTATCCTCGTAGGGGTAGCTACGAGGCTGAGCGTGGTTTGATGTGGACCTAGAACCTTGTCTTTTCAGCTTGAGGCAAATCTAGGCTCTAACATATACCTTATTTGAAAATATGAAATCTGCTTCCACTAACCCTCTCTTTGGACTTGGAAACAAGTCAAAGTCTACTTATTTGGGGATAACGATGTTGTTGTACAACATGAAAGAAAATTTTGGCATGTTGAATGGTTGTTTCTTTGCAAGATCGAGGTAATTGACTTGCATGATTGATCAAGTTCCCTATATTTTGTCACACAATCAAATTTAAAAATTGTTGATTTTATGAATTTTAAATATTGACATTGTACAATTATATTCCCCATCAACTATAGGATATTCAAATATAAGGATTTTTAGAGTGATAATATCTTTTTGGGTAGCTACGAGGAGTCAAAAAAGTTGTTGAAAATGTTGGGTGTTGAGTACATATCATATCATGCATGTATGAATGATTATATTCTATATATTATGAATGATTGTATTCTATATAGAGGAGAATATGAAAACAAAGAGATATGTCCAAAATTTGGGAATGATAGGTAACATTATTTGAAAAAACGGTAAAACACATGGTCCTCCTCATAAGATATTGAGGCACATTCCTATAATCCCAAGGATTCAAAGACTCTTTTGTTGTAAAGAATTACCTATGTTGCAGGGATGGCATGCCTCACACATACGTGATTTAGGAGTTATGAGAATCCCAATAGACTCAATATCCATGAAGCATATAGAGGATACATGGCTTGAAAAATTCAAGGATGAAGTATGAAGTCTACGACTCAGTATAAACGTGGATGGTGTCAACCCGTATTCCCTCCAAAACACCAACTATCATGTTTGGCCTGTATTAGTGACTAATAACAATATTCTGCTATGGTTGTCTATGAAGAATGAACATGTTATGTTTTATCTCATAGTCCCTAGTAGAAGACAAGTGAATAATATGGATGTTTAGGATATTCCGACACATAGGAAATAGTTAAGTATAACTTGGTCTAGTGTCAAGTTATGTAAAGTGTGTTTCTTTACTATGTACTTTTGTAACTTAGAATATGACGATCACGATATGTTCTAGACATGAAGTGATCCAACGATTCATTATCTCCTCGGTATTACTGACACTTGATCCGTGGCTTAACACCCGATTTCTCCATGATATATATTTACAGAGTATGGAGGGTCATTTGTAGGGTGACCGTTCATGAGAGAACCTTATGTAAATTTTGTTTCTTTTACATTAATAAATTTCCTGAAGTGGTTGCATTAGCTCAAGCCATGGACTCTTTCCCTCTTTGAGGGTTTTAACCACGTCAAGAATAATGGTGTATTGATCTATGATCTGTTTGTGAGCGGTTTCCTTTGGTTTTCTATCTGAGGAACTTACCCTGTAAATTCCTACCTAGTATCAAAGCTATTTGAGGGCTGCATCTGTTGGTGATCCAAATCCAAAGCTGGTACAACTACATCAAATTATTGTTTCCTAGATCTACTATTTCTGACTGCTTTCAGGTCGAGAGGACTACTCTATTGTGTTAGGAGAATTTGTTCCAATGAGGAACCCCTTTCATTTCACACGAAAAGGTTTCCGGTAGCCCGAGCTACATCATTTTTAAGATCTGGAGGTATACAGTCTTTATTTGCAATTTAAGTTATTTATCTCTCTATTTATTTCGGTTTATTTATCTCTTTGTTTTTATTACTGGATCTATACCTTTCATTTTTGTGTATTCTCTTTTCCTTGCGACTCTGTGAGATTTAGGAAAATCAGAAACAGAAAAGGAAGAATTTTTTTTATGCATATGCTCTTTTCCACTGCGCCTTTGTGTGATCTCAAAAAATCAGAAACATTGAGGAAAATATTTAGTTTCCGGCAAAAGCTGACTGTAAACCATAAGGTTTGTTTCTTTTGCATGTTCATGTTGGGTTGTGTGGTTTTTTGTTTTGTAGCAAAAAATAGTTTTTTCAAGTAAACATGCACCCCAAAGCTTCAGTGACTAAAAAAAAAAAAAAAAAAAAAAAAAAAAAAAAAAAAAAAAAAAAAAAAAAACTGCTTCCTCTTTTCAAAAAACTACAACCTTTTTATACTAGCTCACTTGGTCCAAAGTTACTTTATTGAGAATTGAAGTCTTGAGTTCAAGTCTTTTATTTTGTTGAGTTACTTTTTCAAAAAGCACATGTAGCTTATGTTTTAAGGTTACTTTATGTAAAAGTGTTCTCACCCATTATAAAATGTAGGTCACTTATAATTCTAAAGTCTCTTTATCTTTTATTTAAGTTAGAATTTAATGGGTAGCTCATAAAGTACCATTGTAAAAGTGACTTTCACTTATTTTTAAAAGTGGGTCACATAATATTCTTTTTAAAGTGAGCTAATTAGATTAAGTTTGGAAAGGGGAGATATATATATATATTTTTTTAATTTAACATTATCGTTCACTTTCATACATTCACACACTTCGTAGGCATCTTCAACAACTTTTTTTCAAAAATCCATAACTTCTTCATCCGGAAGCTGTTTTTAGAGCCATTTTTTTTAATCGGCCCAATTGTTTGAGATATTTCCATTGGAACACTTAGTTTCAGCATCTACAGCTCCAGTTTCTGTTAAAATGGAAAGTTCATGCCAAGTTATTCTTGACAACACCAACTACTTCCAATGGTAGTCCTACATTATGGATTTACTTAGAAGTAAAGGTCTTTACATAATAGCCTCAAGCTAAGAAACTAAACCTAAAGATGAATATAAGACAACCAAATGGGAAAATAGGTAAGATCAAGCACGTGGGTTGATAGGGATGTCTATTCTCTAGACCTTAGATTCCATATTGCAGAACTTGATACCCCTAATGAAGCAATGAAAGAACTCACTAAAGTTTTTGGAATTAAAAATGAACTAGAGCCCATAAACTCAAAAATGAGTTGCTTACGTTGGACACCAATAATTTTTCTTCCATTGAAGTTTTTTTATCCAAGTTAAAGACCCTTAGACTTCTATTGAAAGATGTTAAGGTTAAGAAAGAAAATGGTATCCTTATCCATTCCATTCTTAATAAGTTGGGACCAGCCTACTTTGTGTTTGTTTCCACCTTCCATTCTACTAGAGAAGCCTTTATTTCTCAAGGAAAAGACTACAAGTCCCCCTCTTTTGATGCCTTTTATGATTCTTTAATAAGAGAACAAGAAAAACTATTACATCTTGGTCTTCTTAATCTTGAAACTCTTCTAAGAAATCATTAGCCACCTAGCAACAACCAAATTTAAAGAATCCTAAGAAGAAGTATCCTAAAAATAATGGTCCTAAACTAAACAAGGGTCCTAAGCAATTTCAGTCTCAAAATAAAAAATCAATTCACCAGAATGATAAGGCAAATAAAAACAAAGGGAAGAAGACTACTAGACATTGCAACTTTTGTAATCTAGATGGCCACTTAGAATCCAAATGCTTTAAGAAGATGGAAGCCTTGGAAGCAACAATGAAGAAGCATAACATCCATTTGGAACACTCTTCAAATTCAACTTCATCTTCAAGAATAACACTTTCTTCATGCGGTTGTCAAGCATCTCAGTTTGGTTATGCACTAAATGTATCTTATTCTTCTCATTCTCATGAGTGGCTCATTGATTCTGGAACTTCTTATAACATGGAAAAAACAAGCCATGTTTTCTTCTTTAAATGATTGTAACACCAAAAATATATGTGTTGGTGATGATAGATCTCTTAGTGTTATAGGGAATGGAACTATTCGTTTAGATAATGGTCAATTTAATGATGTATTATGTGTTCCAACCTTATCCTACAACCTTCTATATGTATATCAGATAACTCATTCAGGTGAAGGTAAAACTGTTGAATTTTCACCTCACGATGTTGTAATTAAGGACCTAAGAGATCCTAGACAGATTTTAGCTACTGGTATTGATGATGATTCTAAAGGGTTGTATAAGTTTAACAAATTTGGGTCATCAACTCTTCCCTTAGTATTTTTTGCTCATAATGATCAAGTGAGCAAACTTTGGCATGAGCGATTTGGTCACTTAAATTATCCCTCCCTTCAAAATCTATGTAAAGAAAATATGGTGACAGGTCTTCCTATGGTATCTTGCAGAGATGGTGTTTGTTCTAGATGTGTACTCATAAAACATCATCAAGATAGTTTTGAAAAACGTGCCTCTTGGCATGCCTCAGCCCCTTTACAGCTTGTGCATAGTGATTTATGTAGTCCACTTCCACTTGCTTCATTCTATGGCTACAAGTACTTCTTAACTTTCATTGATGATTTCTCCAGATGCACTTGGGTATACTTCTTAAAACTCAAGAGTGAAGTATTTAACATGTTCTTGGCCTTTAAGGCCTTTGTTGAGAGACAATTTGGACATCAAATTCTTAAGCTAAGATCTGATAATGGTAGAGAATATGTTAAAAAAAAATTCATCAAATTTTGCACTGAGCATGCAATTCAAATGCAAAATATTGTTCCATATACTCCACGAAAAAATGGTGTAGCTAAAATGAAGAATCACACCTTGAGGGAAATGGCCAGTTGTATGCTTCAATATAAAGGACTTAGTCTTAATTTTTGGGCAGAAGCAATTAAATTTGCAAATTACATAGTAAATCACACTCCTACTAAGGTTTTAAAGAATATCACTCTAGAATAAGCATGGAGCTCAATTAAACCAGATGTAAGTCACTTTCATGTTTTTGGAAGTGAAGCATGAGCCCATATTCTAGATGAGAAACATAAAGCTTTAGAACCTAAGAATGAAAAATGTATTTTTGTTGGATATTCTAAAGATTTCAAAGGATTCACCTAGGTCCAAAAATGTTATCATTAGAAGAGATGTAAAGTTTGCTGAAAATATATTGGCCTACGAGCCTAGCTCGGCGGATGTACCACCTTTGTCTATCCCTTCTACTTCTAAAAATATTTCTTCTTCAGATGGTGAAAATGAGGATGAAAATCCTCTCCCACCTTCTCAAGATCCTCCTTCATCTCCTCAGCTTCCAACATGTCTTTGTGCTACTCGAGATGCAACAGGTGCTCTTGCAGGTGATCCTACATATCAACGACATACACGTTCTCAATTCAATAGAGCTTCTTCTTTACTGGCTCAAGCTTCAACAAATTATGATCCTGACACATTTGTATAAAATTCATGCCATCCAGATTGTGATGTAGTTATGAATGAATAATATCGTTCATTATTGGCAAATGATACATGGGATCTTGTTCCTCTTCCAAAGGGACAAAAAATTGTTAGATGAAAATGGGTTTACAGAACCAAATTTGGACCAGATGGGAAAGTTGATAAACATAAAGGTCATCTTGTTAAGGGTTTTTCACAAGTTGAAGGCATTGACTATACTAAAACCTTCTCCCATATTGCGAAAATGAACTCTATCTACCTTGTTCTTTCCCTTGCTACCTCTTTAAAATGGGAAGTCCATGAGATGGATGTTAAATCTGCCTTCTTCCATGGGGACTTACATTAAGAAATCTGTATGGACCAACCTCCTGACTTTATACAAACAGACTCCTACCTTATATGCCGGCTTAAAAAATCCCTTTATGGTCTCAAGCAAGCCCCTCGGGTTTGGTATGCCAAAATGGATAGCTTTCTTTTAGATACTGGCTTTTCTAGGTGTCATTCTGACAATACTGTCTACACCAAGAAAGTGGGTAAGTCTTTTATCATTCTTGTTATTTATGTCAATGATCTTATCCTTACTAGTAGTGATGCCAACCTTATAAACCATGTGACATCCAATCTTAAAATGAAGTTTGAAATGACAGACTTAGGACACTTGCATTATTTTCTCGTTATTCAAGTCTTGCAATCCAAGGAAGGTATTTCCCTTTCCCAATCCAAGTATGCCTGTGATATTCTACACCACTTTCACGTGGAAGACTGTAAGCGAGCCCCTTCTCCCTTTCATTCTTGAGCCAAACTATCAGCCACTTGTACTTCCCTTGGAGTTGATGCTACCTTATACCGTCAGCTTGTAGGAAAACTTTTGTATCTGACCCATACTTGTCCTAACCTTTCCTTTGTTGTTGACCTTATTGCTTGGTTTATGCAAAACCCACATGAAATTCATTGGAAAGTAAAAACAATACTTCATTATGTTCGAGGTATAGTTCAGTTTGGGATTCATTACAGTGCAAAAGCATCTCCTCTATTGGTTGGTTTCATTGATTCTAATTGGGCTGGTGACCTTGATGATTAGAAGTCTACTGCAGGTTATGTCTTCACTCTTGGTTTTGGACCTATTACATGGGATTGCAAGAAACAAAGTGCCATTTCTCTTTCTTCAGCAGAAGCAAAGTATCGCCGCGCTGTAGAAGCTAGTAAGGAAGCCTTGTGGCTTCGTAAGATCTTGCGAGAGTTTGGCTTTCAGCAATAGAATCTGACTACACTTTGGTGTGATAATCAAAGTGCCATTCAACTATGCAAAGATCCATTCCAACATTAGTGCAAAAAAAACATTGAAATACACATGCAGTTCATCATAAATATCATTCATGACCGTGTTCTTGAAGTGCAATATTGTTCAACCGATGATCAAGTTGCAGACATCTTTACAAAGGCTCTCACAGAGGCGAAGTTTAGTAAACTTCAATTTATGGTTGCAGTTTAGGAAGTTGTCACTAAGGGGGGATAGCCTCTAATGCCTCCTTCCTTCTCCTATTGTGTCATATTTGTATATTCTTCAATCGTATCCCAAGTTGTTCTTAAGGGGGGATGTTAGGATATTCCGACACATAGGAAATAGTTAAGTATAACTTGGTCTAGTGTAGAGTTAGGTAAAGTGTGTTTCTTTACTATGGTCAAGATATGTTCTAGACATGAAGTGATCTGATGGTTCATTCTCTCCTTGGTATTACGGACACTTGATCCATGGCTTAGCACCTGATTGGTCCATGATCTCTGTTTAAAGAGCATGGAAGGTCATTTGTAGGGTGACAGTTCATGAGAGAAGCTTATGTAAATTTTCTTTCTTTTACATTAATAAATTGCTTGAAGTGGCCGCGTTGGCTCAGGCTGTGGACTGTTTCCCTCTTTGAGGGTTTTAACCATGTCAAGAATACTGTTGTATTGATCTATGATTTATTTATGAGTTGTGTCCTTTGGTGTTCTATATGAGGAAATACCCTCTAAATTCCTATATCTACTTACAACCATTGGTAGATGAATTTAATGAATTATGGGAAGAAATACATGTGTACGATGTATCAAAATCCATCGCAAGAGAGATGAGTTTACGTTGTATGGAATATGTTCTTACACCATACATGATTATATAGGCTTAGGAGTTTTCTCTGCTAAATTACATTCTTATTGATTTTTTTAGTAACAATATTGTTTGGCATATTAATTGAATCAATTGCAATTGTTCAGATCTTCATGGTCACTAACGTGTCGGCCTGTATACAATAATTTCACAGGCCTTGTAACAAAGGGTATCATGGATGTAAATATTTTGGACCTTCTCTAAAGGATAGGCGGTTCGACCACCTACGAAAGCTAGTGTATGAATGCTACAGGGTATTCCTCCTAGAAGAAAACCCTTATAGAAGAGCCACATCCTCTTTCAATGGTAAACTAGAGAGAACCCAAAGGCCTATAATAATGACACCAGTTGGATGGCTTAGAGCATATGAGATAGAGAAGGAGAAGGAGTTTGTAGAAATGTTCGATTCAAATGGGGATCCTATGTTTGATGATCCAGATTTCTTCGAAACCTATGTTGAGAAATTTCCCATTGGGATGAAAATGAAATTTGAATTTTATGAGCTCCCATATTGGGATCATCTTAATTATTTTGTTGACTTGTTGGGGCCTGACCTAGGTTTGGAGTTAATTAGCCAAACAAATACTTGTACTATTGGCCCTTTCGGCAACAGTTCGCGGAGCACGGATTGAGGTCTCACCCGAAGTAGTATGGGATGGTGTTAGAACTAGGTTTCCGCACCCTTGAGATGTCTCAGAAGTTTGACTGGTCCTTTGTTTGTTCCTGTGCGTAGGTGGCTTCGCGCACCTTCCGTTCCTCACAGCCTGATACCCTGCCTCCGCGCAGCCCTAACCAGGGGTTGTGCCACACTCTGCGCTATTACCCGAGATCTTATTTATCTTCCAGTATTGATTAATCACCTTCGCCTACTTAAATGTCTTAAGTTATACTTAACAATACAAAAAATTCATATAGGTTGCACAGTAAATAAATAGTATACTTGCAGATTATATCCAATTGTACATTAAACAAGGAAAAGATACACAGAATTATAGAAAAACTTCTCTTTATTGATTCTCCAATGGTTACAGACTTGACCCGCCC